>JAEKOY010002249.1:0-14878 GCA_021234595.1 Delia radicum | reverse complement strand
AAAAATTACACAATAATGATTATGTTATGAGTTTTTAAGGATTTTCTTCAATGGTAATGATTATTTTTGAGTAATATTAATAAAAATCAGCCATAATCATTATTTTTGAGCAAAAAAATACAACTCAAAAATAATCATTATTTATGATTTTTATTTTTTTTCGCTCAAAATAAAATGCACTTTCAATTTATGACTTTTTGTGAGAATATGCAACTATGTTGGTAAAAACCTCACAAAAAGTCATAAATTGAAAGTGAGTTTTATTTTGAGCGAAAAAAATAAAAATCATAAATAATGATTTTTTGAGTTTATATTTTTTTTTGCTCAAAATAATGATTATGGCTGATTTTTTTTATTATTACTCAAAAATAATCATTACCATTGAAGAAAACTTTAAAAATCAAAAAATTTAAAAATCATGACGGATATGCAAAGATTGTCAAAAAGTAATAATAATGGTGCAATAATTTTTTTTTTATGTCTGCTACTAAGTGATTGATTTTTTGATTTAAAAAAACGAACAATAATCATTATTTACGGTCTCTGCTCAAAATCTTATTCCATATATAACTAAAGGGTGCGCCAAATAACTTTTTTTTTTAACTCCTGAAACAATTGGATTTTGTATGGCGTCATACCAAGGACTTTATGCAAAATTCGTCTCAATGATGTCTCCAAAATGTTCAATTGTTGAGAACGACGGTGAATTGATGTTGATGGCGCTTCACGCACACTTTCTGCCACAGCAGCAATATTCTCGGGTGTACGCACTGTTTTTGGCTTTTCACGCTTTGGTTTATCGATGAGGATGCCAGTTTCTTTCACTTTTTCCACAAGATAACGAACATACGGAACATATTCGTTCAGCGGAAGGATAAAACTAATTATCTGTAAAATCAGACATGAGCTAAGTGTTACCATTCACGAAATAAGCACTAGTTGAAAAAAAATCGTTAGATGGCGGACCCTTTACATAAGCCATATAATAATAATCCATATATCGTGCGCCCCGGTAGGCTAGTTGGTAGCGTGCTGGCTTATCAGTGCGGGGGTCGTGGGTTCGATTCCCACCAGAGGCACTGGTCTGTTTTCGCTACAACGTGCCGAAGGCCATAGTAGCTAGTGCTCGTTAGGGTAATAGTATATAATTTGTAATTATATGATTATTAATTAATAAAATAAAAAAAAAATAAATAAAAAAAATAATCCATATATATGTAGTGATCAATATTATTATATATGATCCCATGCTAAGTCTTATTAAAATATATGTGACGCCATACTAAAAATATTTTTCTTATAATTTTATATATCCTTATTTATAACCCCCATACATATTTTGGTAAAGTTCAAAATAAAATTAATATATCTGCAAGTTAAGACTTTATCACATATAACCGTATTAATTTTATAACGAAATCATTGATTTCTTTAATTTAACTTATTTCAAAAAAAAAAAATGGAAACATTTAAAAAAAGCTAAATTTGTTTTGAAATTCGGTTTGTTTAATTCAAAAAAAATTAGGTCTTTCAAATTGTTGATTTTAGAAATTTTAATGTTTAACTTAAATACTTTTAGGCATAACTTCAAGTTACAAAAAGCATACAAACTATCGGCTAAAATTTTATAAAATCAGATATATTTATATCTAATTAGATATATTTTAGTGTCCTGGATATGGAAAATCTTCGAAAAAATTGTATCAAAATATATCGAATTTAATATAGTTAGAGACATTTAGATGACAAATTTTTCGGACCAATTTGTATGTGTTTATATATGGGAACTTATCAAATGAGATATTATTATATTGGAATCCATATTTTAAACGGAAATGGATTTTCTAAAATCAAAAAAATGTTTACTAAAAATTCTTAATTTTTTTTTACTTAAATTAAATTTTGATTATATTCTTCACAGATTATTATATTCTATACATTTAAGATTATTAACTATGTCAAAATGGAATTAGTGAACAATTTTGTTAATTTTAGCAAAAAAGTTTATAAAATAGCAAAATGTTAGTATTTGCTATATATTTAAGATTATAAAAATGATTATCTTTAAAAATGTTTTGTCTCGACTATGTCAAAATAAAATTAGTTAAAAGTTTTGTTAATTTTAACAGAAAGTTAGTAATATTCTTCAGAAAGTTAGTAATATTCTTTCAACGTGGGGTCAAAAGTGACCAAAATTTTCGTTTTTACATGTTACACTAATGTGGTCTTTCGTTGTAAGGGCGAAAAATAAATATTAATTTTGACTGTACCCCATCTCAAGTATAAAATAAGCCAAGTACTGTGGATATACGTAGGCAAATTATTTTTTTAGAGCATTTTGATTCTCGGGGGATTCAAGTTTTTTTTTTTTATTTTTATACATTTTTACCTTAAAACAAGGTTTTAATAATATTTCGTCAATATTATTGTATATGCTCTTTTATATGATGGTAATAACTTTATTATAAAATACTATTTTTTCTGTTGATAGTTAACCCATGTTAACCTGTTGTCAAATATGACCCACGTAAGAAAAATTCAGCTTTATGGCAAAATTTATAAATAAAATTAAAAAAAAGAAATAATTCAATTTATAGTTATTCTAAAAAATTTTCGTTAACCGTTTCTACTCTTTGAGTAGGTGAATTTAGTAAAATTAGAACTTAAAAACTTTTCCGTAATAAAAATTTTGAGGGAAAATAATTTACACTATTAGATTAAAAATACGTTTTTCGAAAATACTCCTGAATATGTATAAAAAAATCAATTTTAATATGAATACAAATAGCTGAATTTATACTAAATAATTAATTTTAATTTATTTTAAAATGTAAATAAATTACAATTAGAAACATAAACAAAAATTAATTTTATGTCATCTTTGTGATTTTTGACTTTTTAAAATGCGAGGCTCAATTGTGACCCCATGAAAACACAGGTTAACTATGAACACGAAAAATTATACTTTATAATAAAGTTATTCAATTATATCAAATAGCATACACAATAACATTGATGAAATATTACAAAAATCTTTAAAAAAAAAGTCTATACAAATTTAAAAAAACGTTGAAATCCGCTAGAATCAAAATGCTCTAACAAAAATTTTTGACAACGGATATCTGTAGGACTTATGTTATTTAATATTTGGGATGTGTTTAATAAAACATTTGACAGCGAGAACTAGTTTTTTGGTTTTTGTTGAATAAAATTTTCAAAAATGTAAAAAAGTAACTTTAGGTACACCCCAAATATATGTGTATTTTTTTGACTCCAAGTTAGAATAAGTTAGCGATTTTCTGGGAAGGTAATATTTTTATCTGAGTAGTTGTTATTGAACCCAACACAAAATTATATTAGATTTTTAAATTTAGACAAAAAAAAATTTTTTTTTTTTTTTATATTTGGTAAATTTTTCCAAGGAGGCCTGATATTTAAGGGCGATGCGGGAACACATTCCCGTTATACTAGCCCTCTAATTTTTTTGCATAGTGAATTTTTGTATCCAAACAAATATTTTAAGAGGGGGGCAGCCCCAAAAATCGCAAGTTGAAAAATAAGGACCACCCTAATGTTACACTGATAGAATTTGCTGCGTAATATTAATTTAATCCACCATTAATACAATGAATTGTTTTATTAAAAAGTCCCCCCAAGAAGTTTCATTGAATTCATGCAACATTTTTCATTAAATCATTTAAATGGAAACAAAAATAATTTTTTTCTGGTTTCACAATTATTTATTTTTTAATTTGATTTATATTTTGTTAATTTTATTTATTGATTTTACTTTTCTTTTTTTTTGCATCACCTGAACATGACTTGAACGCGCAACCACCAACAGCGTTACCGATAAACTTAAATGACAAAAAACAAATGATGTATTTAGACTTTTGTATTAAAATAAATTTTTTCCAATAGTTGAAAGGCGGCTCTTGGGGAAATTTGATATAACTAAATCTTTAGTGTACAAAAAAACTTATATAAAAAATTATGGCATATTTTAAGGATCAACCAAAAAGATGTGATGAAAATGTCATTTAATTAATGAATTTTTCATTAATTTAATGAAAGTTATTCAGTATACCAATGAATCCAACTTAATAAAAGAGATTCATTAATAGTACGAAGGAAAACTTTATCAGTGTATTATTGTTGGTTCAAAAAAAAAAAAATATATATACAAATTCTGTATGAAGTAAGAGTTATTTTAAAGATACATCTAGCGTAGTCAAAAAAATATTAAAATGCTCATCAAACGAAAAAGTTTCGCACAAAGTTCAAACCCACTTTTATCCCCTAAAAATTCGAAATATTTTCATAGCTGCCCAGAAAATATTTCTTACTTTTATCCCCTATATCACATACCGAAGTTTATTGGGGGTTCGGTTAGTGCGCTTTGATATACCTTTCTTGTAAGTGTTTATTCAGAGCCGGACCGAGTATGTAATTGAATTGGAGCTTAATAAATATATATATTTTTATATAAAATAATTCAAAATTGTAGTTCTTTTTGAAATACCCTGTCTACATATACAATTTATTCACAATTATATACCATCATTGAACATTTTTTGTGCACTTACTTTTAGCAACAAAATTATTGCATTCATTAAAAATTTAAATGTACACGATTAGAATTTAGTTTAATATGTTTAAAAATATTAATATATTTGCTATTTTTTGACAAACAAAAAATACTAATTAAATATTTTATCCAAATAAAGATCAACGTAATTTATTCTGTTTTTTTCTCAATCGCCAAATTTATTATTTTCAATTGTTTTAATTTTCAATTTTTATTTGTTATTTAATTTTCTATATATATTTTTTTTTATTCTATTTGCATAAAATATCTATAATTTCTAATTAATATATATTTTTATAACTTTCAATATATTTAATTGTATGAAAATGTATGTGCATTAGGGTAATAACTTTTGATTTTTTTTGAGCAATTATCAAATTTTACGGCATTTTTAGTTTTCCGAGTTTTTCAAAAAAGTTTTCACATAAAATTTATCAATTGGATAAAATCTTTTATTTGATTTAACTTTAACTTTATATTTTGCTTAAATTTTAATCTAATAAAAAGTATAACGATGCTTACACGCACAGAGAACATGGTTAGGTTAACCATATTTCTGGGTTTATGATTGCGACAACTATGTTAATATGGTTGTGACAACTATACTCTTATTTTTTTTTCATAATCTGAATATGTTAATTAGAACAGCATATTATGGTTTCCAATTGATCTTAATATTATCATATTGTGGTTATGAAAAATGTTTATAAATTATCATAGTATGATTAATACATTATTTTCGCAGCATTGTGTTGAAACAGGATTAAAAAGTTATGCATGTTTTTTGTATTTATTTATTTAATAATTTACACATTAAATGAAACTTATTTTAAAATAATTTAAGTATCAAATTGTCGTTGCGATGGCGAATAAATTTGTGGTTAATAAGGAGTTAAATTATCATTATTTTGTGTCTATGTTTACATTAATGTGTCTATGCTATGTTTACATAAATGTTTTATTTTAGAATCTATGAAAGCAAAACTAGACTTTGTCTTTTTTAGCACAAATTGTATTTTACATCATAAATACGAATTCAGATGCTGTTAAGAATGCAATTTCACAGTCCATTAATAATCATCATAATATGTTTGTAACAATTATAATATTTGCACTATAACCATAATAAAATCTATAGTCATGCAAAAGTATTTCGTCATAGTTTATTACCATATTAGATATTGCAAATATATTATGCTTAAAGGGACGTGTATTTGTTTAAATTTTTCTTTGTTACAATTTATTTGCGTGATTTTAAAATAATCAATTTATTATCATTTTCTACATAATATATGTATAACACTTTATGTACTCGTATAATAACCAATAACTTCATTTAAGGCATGAGTATCAATTTAACGTTTGCCTAGACTCCCATGGTAGACCGGGTTGAGACTAGCAAATTATTCCTTCTTCCACTAAAAATATCACCATTATAATAGACACCACTGCATTGATTTCTATTTTATGTATTTTTGTATAATATTATTTAATATATTCGGACTGAGTGCTTCTAACTACTTTCTTTTCACAAAATCTTAAACAAGAACGACACTAAATTTGTGGCCGCAATTAATATATTATATCCCATCATTTGGCGATAAGTTATAACCCAAGTATGCATATGCATGTTTGAGTATGTTTTTGTTTAGAAAATCCCTATTAATTTTCTATAAAAAAAAAAATTTTCTAATCTCTTTTTTTTTTTGAATAATTGTGTGCTATTTTCATTTGTTTTGTCATTTTTAGAATTTCAAAAAGCCTTTTTAAGCAAATAACATTTTTATTTGTTATGTTCAATTAAATATAATATTTATAATTATGTATTTTATTTTTCATCATGAGATTAAAATATATTAGCTTATTTTCATTGTAGTGGTTTTATTTTATATTTTAGTGGGAATTAAAAAACAAAAAAATTAGTGCAAAAGATTAAAAAATCTGCATTGCCACCTGTAATATATACATTCTTTAGCAATATTCTAGAACCCCTAATTCAATAAATTTTGCTGTAGTAAAAAATTGTATTCCCATGCAAAAATTGGGTTCGGCGCACAGTTGGAACAATATAGGCTAGGTGGGAAAGAGGAGTCGACAGTGAAGATACCCCCCACAAAAGGCTCTGATCTAATAAAATACACTTAAGCCCGAAAGTCGGCTAGCACTCTCATGCCCGATGATTTTCGTCCATATCTATTTAAAATACTCTGTCCCGTTGATGAAATTCTTGTGTCTCTCCAGCCCTTTCCACTGAGGTCACCCAAAGTTGGAATTGTGTCAGCGTTAGCCCTAAACAAATTAGACATTGAGTTACAAGGAAATATACCGTTTGGTTCCAATCTTGATGAAATTCGAATATATGATAAGGAATAAAAAAATACTACACACACTTTATTAAGCAACCCAATCTCTTGTTAAGATGTTAAAAAGTGGGAATAAAAATTACCCGTTTTTTTATTTTTAATTTATTTTAAAAAATTGTGATACATATGTAATCATATGTAATCATGTTAGCAAATATTAGAATTTGAAAATAATTTTTTTTTGTTATTTTATTTATCTTTTTTCTATCTTATTTGCAAAAAAAAAAAAATCATTTGTTTGTTTGAGTTTAAATTCAAACATAATCATAGATTGGCGAGTCCTATACTAATGGGACGATTTCTGAATATTCCTATGCAATTTGAAAAATCTTACTTGACACGTTAGCTTCGTAGGAGCTCTAACTGGTTCAACGGTGGAGTCTGATCGGTAATCCTTCAGTCTCGTGGCATCACAACGCACCTCAGAGTCTAAGTGTGCTGGTGCTCACGGAGCCGGCTACCACTCCGACCTAACCTAAACTACTTGACACGTACTTTCTAGGCCGAGTAAGGTTAAGTGTGTTAGACAATCACAAAGGAAAGCCCATGCTGCTGAGACTATAATTTGTCCATTGTACAAAAAAAAAAGTTTAAGCAAGGAATTACATAGAAAAAGATGAGATTAAAATCAGAGTACAAAATTTTAAGGAAAGAAGTCCTTGCCTAGAACTTCTCAGTATTATTTTTGAATCTGTGAGCATATTCCATAAACAAAAGGTTAGGTTAGGTCGGAGTGGAAGCCGGCTCCGTGATCACCAGCACACTTAGACTCTGAGGGTCCGTTGTGATGCCACGAGAACTGACGGATTACCGATCAGACTCCACCGTTGAACCAGTTAGAGCTCCTTACGAAGCTAAGGAGGTGCGGAATACCAGCACCTGAAGGATCCCAAGATCGTGAAAGAACGCCGATCCAAGTGAGGCCCTCCTACGTAGCGCCAGCGCAGGACATGAAACAGAGAAAATGCTCAATACTCTCCTCCTCCTCCTCCTCGTCCCCGCAGCTCCTACAGAAGTCAGGCGACAACACCCCCCAACCTACGAGCGTGCCTGCCAATAAGACAGTGGCCGGTTATTAACCGCCACCATGTTAGAGATTTCCCCCTGGAAAGCGACAGGAGCGCCCTCGTTCGCCCCAGATCTAGGGCCGGCCAGATGTGCCTTGTCACCACACAAGTCATGCCATTAGCCCACCAAGTCATGCCAGTCGCCCTCTCGGAGTAGATCCGATTGTTCAGCTTACAGGTTGCTAGGGAAAAACCAACTCCAGCAAATTCGCAGGAACTTGCAGGGTGGTTCCTAGCCTTAGCAAGCTCATCAGCTCTACAATTACCTGGTATGTGTCTGTGCCCCCGGACCCAAACGAGTCGAATGTCATAAATAAGCCGTCACCACATAAAATGCCCTGCCTAGTCCTAGAGAAAGCTGTATAGTAATAGTCCACCTATTCCGTCGTATTCTAATCATTCTATTATTAATCATTATCCCTAGATATTTGACCTTTGTAGACAGTAGTAGAGTAACACCCTTTAACATAGCTTCCATATTTGAGCATTACCTTAATTGTGTTATTTGGTCTCTGCTTTTAGACTGTCAACAGCCTTTTTTTTGAAAGAGAAGCAACACTCAGGAAATTCTTCCTAGTAATTAATGTGTTACTTTCTTCTGAAGGAAATTCAGTAGAGATGAAACGTTTAGAAAGCTGAAGGGCTTCAAACAAGGCAACACCGTAATTTCGCGAGATGATGAGTCTTAGGACAGTTGTTGCTCGCCATCTGACAGAGATTTGGCGAACTTATAGAAGCATGTTGGTTCATAGCCCTGATTCATTATTTTACTTCGGTGGGGTAAAGTGCTATGGGAACACCGAAGGTGGGCGCTGCGATACATATGAGGGTTAGAAAACTCATATTTTTATTTCTAAATTGATGTTTTCGTCACCGGTAATCGAACCCGGGACTATCGTAAAACAGTCTAACGCGCTAAACCATTACACCACAAAACAAACAAAAAGTGAAGTGAAACTGGATCCATTCCATACGCCTCAAGCTGCAGACTTCATCGATTTAACAGTAGCATTGTCATAAGCCCTCTCAACGTCTACAAAACTCCCAACGGTGTAGACCCTTCTCAATACTGAAAATAAGTTGATAAATTAATTTCCCATCATTCGTTTACGACTTTTCAGTAGAAGGATGATAAACTGATCGATCTTAATTTATTGGCCAAAGGTTTGGATATGAAAACCATCATGATATTTCACCAGGATGACAAAACATAGGAATATCTGACCAAAAGACCGGCCCTTAGGGTTTTACCAGGATATTCCCGCAGCTCCTCACTAAGAACAAAACGATGCCTAATCAATTCCTCCGTAACTATCCTGAATGCTATATACACAGAGAGTATTTTTGAAGTTTTAATAAATACATTAACATTTTGGTAAAGTTTTGACAAAATAAGCAATTTTCATAAAATGTCCTGGATAGGAATCGCTCCAAACACAAACTCGAATTATAATTTTTTCCAATTTATTATTTTTTCTTCAAATAACAACTATTATGTTATAAAAATAACAAAAAGAAGTACAATGTATGAAACTGGTACGAACATACAATATGCTGTCTCTGTTATACAACTAAGCAAATTGCATCAGATTTGCGAAAGTAAATTCTGTTTAACATAGAATTTACTATTCGCAAATCCTTCACCTTTCGTTTAGTAATGTACAACAGAGACAACATATTGTATGTTGGTACTATTTTTGCACTCTGTGGACGCTTTATTACGACTTCCGACATTTTGAATATTTTGCGTAATAGGATAATTGGCTTCATTGGAGCATTGAATCTTTAGGAAAATTATATACAGTACAAACGACCTAACATGCTGCACAGTGCATATAGGCACTTGATCGAATCTAATAGATGGGCAATCAAATGCAAAGTGCATTAAATATATTGTGCTTATATCCTAATTTTTTTAAATATCAAGCTTCATATGACCTTTGGAATCAGTACAAAGAAAAGTGATTGAGTCTTAGCCCATTTACTACCCTTGTATCTTAAATAAAAACCTTGTTGCTTCTAATTTAAGGACCCCTAACAAGAACCTGGAGTCAAAATAGAAAATATATCCACTTACAAACAGACGAAAATGAAAGTGCTAAATACCAATACCTTTAAATGAAGAATATAGTTAAAAAACGACATTGAATTTAACTAGGTTTATTTACATGGGACTAATACGAATGTATTTCCTAAATACTAACTAAAAACTGTGCTACTTGCTAAATATTTTGAGTACTTGCTAAGTACTATAAGAACTTGCTAAGTACACTGATAACAATCCATGCTTAAAATACTAAAAAATTTCAAAAACAACGAATTCTTTTGTAAAATTAACATTGTTTGTTAGTTTTAGAAAAATTTGAGTGTACTATACGAAATATGCTGACTTGCTAAGTACTAATTTTTATGCTAGTACTTTGGTACTTGATAAGGACTATAAGTTCTTGCTAGTTTTTATACCCTATGGAAAAAGTCATCGAAAATTGGACCTCCAGATTGGACTACGTCCAAGACAGCCGTTGCGGTCATATGCCAGAAGTCATATTTAAATTATAATGCCAGCAGATTATCTTTCGACTAAGTAAATTTCATGTCAATTTAAAAAAAAATCATTTTTGTTATATTCCATTTCAAAGTTCTAGACCTCTATAAAAAATACCATTTATATGTTACAAATCAAACAAACAAACAAATAATGAAAAAACACATTGCAGAGGTGAAAAAGGTGTCTGTGAGGTAAAAGCCACTTTTGGATGTAAACAAATATTTTTGTGGTAAAACAACATTTTTGAGGTGAAAAACTGTTTTTGTGCTGAACAAATATGTTTGTGGCGAAAAAAAAAAATTTGAGGTGAAATTTAAATTTGAGGTTAATTTGAAATATTTTTCACCTCTAAGCGTCTGGTAGAAACATATGCTAGACGCTATTAATGAAATTGTAGTAGTATAATTAGTGTATTGTACGCCAATTTGTAATGCAAAATATAGAGGTACCCTCACATTTCACTCATTACTTTTGAGGCGCTGAACCGATTTTGCTCGTTTTCAATACCAAACTTTTCGTTAGAAAGTGCATGAATTAGAGTAAAAATGAGGAGTCCTCTACTGTGAATTCGTACCGCGATCGCCATTTCAAACAGACAGTTGGACATCGCTAAATGAGACTTAGACCTATATTTCAATGAGCTACAAACGAAATAACGAACTTATATATAACCTCGTCACATAGTAAAATCAAAGAAGAGATCATAGTATTTACAAAATTTTACTATGTGAAAATTGATGGATTTCTAAATTTTTTTATAAAACTTTTTCTTTGAAAAAAGAAAATTCATCAATTCACACCTGAAAACTAAATTAAATAAGATGTTCATAAGTTGTTAATTTTATGCGTACAAATACAAAATAAAAAACAGTACTTGGAGTATCGATAAACAAAATATATAAATAAATTAGTACTGGCGGTAAAATCACTTTGAAGATCAATAGCCAAAAACAGCGGTCTCTTTAAATCTTTAAGGTTTACGAGGCGTTAATATCAGCCACAAATTATATCAATAATAAAAGAGGATTTCCCAAAGAAAGAAAAAACAAAAGAAAACTAAAATCAAATTAAAATGTTTAGGCTGACAAACAAATACTTGATGATTGTGTTGTACTTATGAATTTTAAAGGAAATTTGTTTTAATTTCCCAAAACATATGGCAATCAAAACAAAAAAGTGTGTGGTTGATTATCTTCTGCAGTATGTGGGTGGCAGAGGTGATTATATGATGTTTTTGTTTTTTTTGTGGTTTTTTTGTTTGGCGCCACATTAAATTATTTATACGAGTAATTTTTAATATTTATTAACTTTATTTTGTTTAGTAGCCTCAAAATGCTTTGAACTCAAGTGAGTGCATAAATCGTTAAAATTTTAAAAATTTCCTTATGAATTCATAAATTCTCATAATCTTTAGTTTAAATTATGTATCAATGAAGTGAAACACAAAGGTGTTGTTCTGTTTGTTTGATCTTTAAATAGTTAAAAAAGAAAATATATATATTCAAATTTATGTGGAAAATTTAAATACAACATACAATTGTTTGTTTTAATAAAATACAAAAAAACTACAATACATACATACGAATGTTTTTTGTTCTTTTTTCAAAACAAATTAAATGTCACTTTAAATTAACCACAAACGAACGCGGTGTGTGTTTGTGTGTATTACTGTCGACAGTTGATAATTTCATTTGATTTTTCAACAATAAATTTTAATTACAAACCATTTTTTCACCAATAACATGTTTAAACGTGCACAATTGATTATTTAAATAAATATAAATTACTTTGTATATGCTAACCTTTAAATAGTTTAAGGAAATCTTGTATTTTAATAATAATTTTTGGGTTTTTTTATTCTGTATTATCTATAGATGCATTAATTGTAATCGAACTCAAGGACCTAAATCTGAAATCCGTTCAACGGAACTAAATTAAGCACTCTAAAAAATGGTTGTAAATTCACTACTATAAAGTGTAAAAGTGTTTGTGTAATATCACATAAAACACCTAAATTCTTGTCTACAAAATTACACACAAAATGTATTATAGAACCATTTTATTTATAATTACACTCATCGTGCTTCTGCCTAATATTAGACATAAAGTGGTTAAAATGTTACATACAAAAATACACACAAAATGTATTTATAGACCATTTTTATTTATAATTACACTCATCGTATGTACTATTACTAGCTTCTGCCTAATATTAGACATATAGTGGTTAAAATGTTACATACAAAAATACACACAAAATGTATTTATAGACCATTTTTATTTATAATTACCTCATCGTGTGTACTATTACTAGCTTCTGCCTAATATTAGACATAAAGTGGTTAAAATGTAACATACAAAAATACACACAAAAATGTATTTATAGACCATTTTATTTATAATTACACTCATCGTGTGTACTATTATTAGACATAAAGTGGTTAAAATATTACATACATTGCATACGTTTATAAATAAAGTTTTATTTGTCAAAATCAAACAAAAAATTTCAAAATAAATAAACGTAATTAAATAAATTTAAAAATGCGTGAGTAATCGTTTTTGCCGGATTTTTATTTGTCTTTGAAATATTTAATATTGTATTATTATTATTTCATTCGCCAGACTTGTGGAATTTTCACGCTGGTGAAAACTGAAAGTTGCAATCAAACCAGCCCTATTTAACATCAAGACAATAGATTCAGTAACTTTATATTCTAAACGATATATATTTACATCTCATATTTATTTTTACGAAAATTTTAATACAGCGCTATATATATCGCGATATCTCATGTTAGGAAGTAAGTTGATTTTTTTTGTCTCATCATGTACAACCTGATATGGCTAAATATGAGATCAAAAATACTTCTATATATATGAATATATATAATAATATATGATACAATAAAAAAACAAACAAATTCACTTTGTATATAATAATATATAGTATCACATATAATTCTATATAAGTACATGTGTTAACATTACAGAGAAATGACTATTTTTACATTTGAATGCCTATGTACAAAATTTTGGTTAATGGATCTGCAAAAAAATACAATCATAGTTAAACTTTCTAAAAATATATATTATTATTTTACTGTTTTGAAAAAAACGGGATAGTCTTGGAATCCAAAAGCAATTTACAAGACAGAAAAAATAAATGAAAATTTTTGAAGTTTTTCCTGAAGTTTTTAAAAAATATAAAAATAACAAATATAACAAAAATAAAAAAGAAAATTTGAAATTTATGTATATGAAAAAAAAAAGAATCAGAAAAAGTTAACCCAACACAAAATAATACCAAGTTTTTTTATATTAATAAAACAAGATTAGCGTTTTTATTTTGGTGCTTTTGAAAACGCCTCAAAGGACCTACAGATTGTTACCAGATCTGGTCAAAATATCATGAAATCGTTTTAGATATGGACATATCTGACACCAGATATGATCCAATATGGCCAGATCTTCTCATATCTGGACATGAAAATTTTCCATTTTCCATATCCGTTCATATATGAACAGATATGATACACGATGTGATCAGATCTGTCGCAAGATCTAGCTAGATTCAATCATATCTGATTAGATTCAATCGTATCTAATTATATATAATAATATTAATAATAATAGTAATAATAATAAATTTTTTACACGAGAATATAGTTTTTTGCAAATGGGTTACTTTCGTCAGTCGCTACTGTTTTGCAAACTTTGCGAATTCTTCCATTTGAAACCATTTCCAATAAAACTGGGAATTCAACAAATTTTATTGTAAGGAACATTCTATATACATAAAAGGCATAGAAAACTCATAATTATAATTCATCCGAAATTATGTCACTGGGGCATAGGGTTGCAAGTTTCAAGCTTGGGAAAATATTTAACATTCACCAAATAAAATTTGATTTGGAAAAAAATCTCAACAATTAAAAACATTTTTATAGCCTTATGAAATTTGGGTGATTTTTAATCGTTTTTTTTTTCATTATCGATCAAAACAGATTATTTAATGCAGACACAAATAAGTTTTTTAAAAGTTTTCGTATTCTAAAATATATATAATTTTCTTACTAAAAAAATGCTAACTAACAAATGCTAACTTGTTTTCTAAATTGTACTGGCTGTTTGATACTTAAGGAACGCTTATTATAAAAAAATTAAGACACCCAGGCGAATGAGTGATATAAATATTTCGTATTGCGTGAGTGTTAGTGTAGTGGTACAAACCAAAATTTGTATTGCATACTTTCGAGAAAATATAATGAAAACAAAGCGGGCCAGACGTATGAGTGATATTTAAAATAAT
>JAEKOY010002248.1:0-14879 GCA_021234595.1 Delia radicum | reverse complement strand
AATTCAAATGAAAATAAAACATTTCTAACTTTTTTAAGAGCATTTGTTTTTTGTTTTAACAAAAAAACTATGATCTTGAACTTGAATAATCTTGCTCACATTATAAGTTAGGACTAAAATTTAAAATGTTTATATTAGTTTTTAAAACAAAACACTATTTAGAAACAATTATTTTTTCGTCAATTACTATTGGTTTTGTAGGCATTGGCGCCCTTTTAATACCACTGGTCTAGTCAATGCCAATTAAAAAAAAATTCCATTGAAATGGGAATAGTAATGAAATTGTTTGGCATTGGCATTGACAAAAAGTACTGCCAATTAAATTTAAATGCCAATGAAAAATTCGCAAGTACACTCTTAATATTTTATTTAGAGTAACAATTGGTAGTCATGTTTTATATTTTCCTTGTCTAAAAAGCAACATGAAAATGCTTTTCAATTACTTAAAACATCTGTAAATTATGACAAATAACATAATAAGAAACTCAACGAAGCTTGCAATAGGTAATGTCAAAACAAAAAACAAGGACTTTACAATTTTATTCCTTGCACATAAAACATATAACCGACATTTTATAAAGCTTGTAAGCAAGCAATACTACACACTAATGTATATAACAAACTAAAATGCGAAAATAGTTATAAATGGTATTAAAAAGGGTTTTGGAAAATATATGACTACACCGTTTGCAAGAATGATTTTAAAAAATTTTACAAATAAATAATTATTGAGATCAAAAATTTTTCGTCACAGTCAGTTATATTTTTTGTTATGTGCAAAAGTGAACTGTTTTTTTTTTTTTGTTGAACAAGTTATCTTTTAAAAAGTCACGCAATTGCGTTTGCAAAATTTTAGTGTAATCGGATTCTCAGTTTGTTTGCAAATAGACTTTAAACAAAAAAGTTGGGGCAAAAGAAAAACTTTTTTAGAAAACATTTTTATATTTCTCACAATAAAACTTTGCATATTGTCCACAACTAAGAATAATCAAATGATACTGATTTTCCTTATAAATTTATCATGAATGCTACAAGCAAAAAATTATTAAATATTAAAGATAATTAAATTAAAGACAAATAAAGTATTAAAATTTAAACTAAATGTTTAAATTATTATTAATGTAGTGTTGTCAAATCATAAATTTGAAATTGCAAACAAATATACTTTCAGGTAGACAGACTTAAGCTAAAGCCAAACCAACACATCTTAGGTAATTCTTTATGTTTCCTTTTTCATTGCAAAAATATTTCATATTTTGTTATTTTTTATTTCGTTTCTCGAATTATCTAAGGCCTTCCCTTAAAAGGTGCCATCATTTAGACAACCATTGATGTAAGTAGTTGGAAGATAATTTTGTTTATGTTATATAATCTTTTTTTCTTTATATATGGGTAATTTTCAAAATCCTTTCATTTTATGAAAAAAAAAAAAATCAAATTTTTTTTGATGGCACATTAATGACACTTTGTGCACTTGAAGCAGTAGGCATAATAAACTTAACAACCGCTCGCGTGCATCAATTTGGACAAGGGCCGCGAAAGTTATAGCGGTTTAAAGATGCAAATTAAAAAAAATTTTCAAAATTACAATTGCTTGTAAATTTCAAAAGTTGTTGGCGGTATGTATTGAAATCATTACCATCTTTAAAACTGCGTTTAAATTTTTGATTTATCTCTTCAGCGTAAAGAGATATAGGGATCCAAAGTTTTTTTTGATGCCTAATTACACTATTTTAAAAATAACATAGTAAATTATAATTGAAAAAAATTTCAAAAATATGCGTCACATTTTGCCAACAATGCTAAAGTTTTCGCAGTTTTTTTTAAGGTAATATCTTAATTGGTTTAGAAAATATAGGGGTTTGAATATAATATTTTTTATAATTTTTATAAACAATTTTAGTATGAAAGAGATAAAATTATTTTTTTTTTGTGACAGCACATCAATGATGTTTTGTACAATTGAAATACTAAACATAAGAATTTTAAATCCGTTAGCGTGGATCAATTTGAGCAAGGGCCGCGAAAGTTATAGCGGTTTTAAAATTTTTTGGGGTCATTTTAAACGAGAATTTTAATATTTTCAAGAATGTGGTATGCTGGAATGGAACAAGCTGGAAAAAAAATAAAGTATACCTTTAAATTTTTTTTTTTTTATATTTATTTTTAAATTTATTTTGGATAAAATTTATAAAAAAAATTTATAAAGATTTTAGTATAAACTAGCATAAATTAAATTATTTATATTATTAAAGTTTAAGCGACTATAACAATACATAATTACAAAAAAACGAGTAGGTATTTATTTATTTTTGTTTGTTTTCTTTTCTTTTCCAACAACTGAATATTTGTTTGGAGTTAAGCCATAATGAATACAAGGTGGATTTTTAGTGCACTGTGGACAACTTAAGTAATTAAGATACAGCGATCCTTTCTCTTTGTTTGTCCAAATAATCTGGTGGACTTTCTTTGTATTTGGAGCTTGTTGAGAATTTTTTATAAGCAGCTTATCGATGTTTGCATGTCGTTTTCATTAATTACAGACATATTTATTTTTGAGCTATTAGCAGAAATAATATTAACCATATCTTGAGCAGATGTACGTCTTTTCCAAAAGACACTGCTCTATCACAAAGACCCTTCACGGAACCACCAACGCCATCAGCAACACTTTTACCATGGCCAGATGTTGTGAAATTCCACGAAGCAAAATTTAACTTAAGAAGCTGACAATGATATTCAAAAAGGAAGAAATTGTTTTTTGTTTTTGTATTGAGTCGATGGGCATCACTTTGAAAATGAAGAGTCTTTAAATGTGGTAACATGTCTTTTAAGAAGTTTTAAAATAGGACCCAAATGGGCCCATATAGCAGCAGCGTCATGACGCAAACATTCTGACGCTGTGCAAAATGAAATACATTTTATTGTGTTCGATATTTTGTCTTTATAAAAAAAAGCTCCCGTATGAAGAGAAACTTGTTTTTTGGAAGCTCCAAAATGAGCACTTTGAATTTCAGTTGCGCATTTGCAATAGTAGTTTTCTGAAAAATCTATAACTAATAATGCTCATTGCAATCCAAATTAATTTTAATGTTATCAATAGACTTATATTGATGGCCAGTATCATATACGTGTTTTAAATAAACTGCAGTTCTCGAGTTCAACTCCTCAACCAATTCTTTTACGTTACATTCGATTATATGCTTAGATGTAATTTTTACGTGGTAGTTTACATTTTTTGCTCCAATTCTATCTACCGTTTTTTTGGCTCCATTGATAATAAAAGGTTGACATAGAATAATTATCTGGCAAAGGTATACGTTTATCCTTACAAATCTGACAATCACCGTACATACAATCTTTTGAGCTTGAATTACAAGTTACGGAATTTGTAAGGCAGTTGTGCTAGCTGAACTAAAAATCTTTAATCTAGATAGTTTTCTGTATCATGAAATTAAAATTAGCGTGTTGTTTGCATAAGCAAGTGTTCGCGTGCTGTCATTTTTTAGAAATAATATAAAATGGTTTTAAATCTGAAAAATGTTGTTAATGAATTTTCGACCTAGTTTCACTACGAAACTTTTTGTATAAATTTGTAACTGTATCTTGCAAATACCTCTTACGCATGGTCTTTCCAAATTTTTTAATAAAGTCACGTTTTCCCGGGGCAAGTGAAGAATTTTCATCCTTTTCCAGAAACTCTTTTATTACATTTTTAATTGTTTTTGGTTTGTTTGATCTACTTACTTTTAGATTAGTACTGTTTAAGTGCTTCTTTTGCAAATATGGACTGACTAAATTGATACACGTTGTGAGAGTTTATGCTTTTTTATGATTCTTCCAGACACAACTTTAGAAATATAGCTTTTTCTTTCTGCTGGCCAACTTTCTTAAGATTTTCCGTTAATTGACTTTCCAATACTTCGCAAAACATAAGCCGTTGCGGACTGCCTCATGGCCTTGTCGCATTGTGTTTTTTACTTTTTTTTTCTGGAGTTGTTCCTCTGCTTTTATCGCTCTGTAATATTTTTGCTTCCAAACCGAACTTCCTTTTTCTTTTCTTCCATGGCCACTTCAAGGTTTTTAACTTTCTACGTAAAGCTTGTTCTCTTTTTCGAGCGGATTTAAGTTGTTTTTCCATTGGACATAAACGAATTCAAATCCTTTTCCTTACAGTCATCACTAATATTTAATATACAAGTATTACATTCTAAAGTTTGTTGATCATCCTCTTCGTTATTGGAGTCATCAAAATCGATAGTGTTACTTATTTCTGGCTGTTCCTTTTCATTTTCAATGTTATTTCTGACATCAGTACCGCTGTGCTCATCCAAAAGGCTTTCATGAAGTTGGCTTTCTTCGCATTCAAAATCACTAGCTCCTAATACTTTTTTGATTAAAAGTTCCTCAACATTTTCATTTGTAACATCTACAAATTGATGTTTTTGTTGCAGTCTTTTCAATTTTGTTGGTTTATCCCGAACTATCACTTTGTCTGACTTAACACGTTTACTTTTACGTAAATTTCGTTTAATTTCATTTTTTTTCTTTTGACGTTCGGATGCAATTTTTCGCTTTTCCCGCAGTTTTATAGCTTTATTAGATACCATATTCCTGATTAAAAGTTGAAACGTTTATAAACTTTTTAAAATTATTTAGTGAACTGTCAAAAATGATTTCTTTAAACAAAGAACAAGGGTTACATGTCATAATGTTTTCTATGCACAGGTGATTAAAATTTGAGTCTATTTACCATAATTAATAATTCCGTTTAAAATTGAAAAAAAAAAAAAACAAATTAAGTAATGTAAATGGATCCAAAAATTGTTTAATGGCTTGATTATATAATGTTTATAAAAATAACAAAGTACATACAAATTCGATAAAATTTAAAAATATCCATCACATTTTGAGAACAATACAGAATATTTTTAATTTTTTCTATTGCTTTAGAAATAATGGTGGTTTAATATCATATTGTAAATATTTTGTATGAAAATATTTAATACTTGTGATGAAAAAGTTACATTGTTTTAACGGCACATCAATGAAGCGTTGTACACGTGATATACTCAACATAAGAAACTGAAATCTGTTCACGTGCATCATTTTAATCAAGGGCCGCAAAAGTTATAGCAGTTTAAAATTTTTTATGAGTAATTTTTAAACTAGAATTAGAATCATTTCCACGAAGTGGTATCGTTTTATGACTTAATTCGCTAAAAACCAAATGCAAAACTTCGTTTTAATCTTTAAGTGGATTTATTAACTGGTCAACTTAGTGTTCCATGTCCTTTTGAAATATTATTTTTTTTTTTAAGAAAATCGCGATTTTCGCGAAATCTATAGCAGATAAACAATTTTTGATGGCATAACTAAAATAAGCACGACCAAATTGATAGAATGTGACATAAAGAACACTTATTTGTTTTACTAATTATTTATTCTATTAAGTGATGCTGAATAAGATCAATAAAATATTGAAAGATCCATATACGCCTTATTCCTCAAAATTTTTTTGCGGCCTCTTGGTTGTTGGTAACACTATTAAAGCTATTAAGATTTCTCTATTTACTTCAGCATTGTCATCAACGGTTTGAGTGTGCCCAGGCAAAAACTCTTAAATTAAGATTATCGCGTAATTCACTTACGATGACATTTGATCAAAATTTTTGCACACTAAATTGTTTAATAGTTATCGACACAAATATTTATGGATAAAAACGGTAACGTTAATGCTTTATTCCGCTAAAAACAAATTAATTAAAAAATCAGTTTTTGCACAATTTATGGAAAAATGCGAAAAACACAAAACTGCAACATTTCAGAGCGGCCTTTTGCACATATGTGTAAAATGGTATAATATTACGATCACACCATATTCGGACCATCTGACACTAAAACTATGAATGTGCCTCGCGAAAATAACAGTTTTTTAAAAAAATCACGTTTTTTTTTTCATGTTTGTGGAACCCTAACTCTGGTTGTGTTAATGGCACATTATCGCGACATGCACCAAACTTTAGTTGTCTTTTATAAACACTTTCTTAACATACGATACGTAAAGGGCCGCGCATTTGCTGGCCAATCATTTCAAAAAGTAAATATCGAAAAAATTTGGTTTCAAAATATTACCACCATATAACTTTTTACATATTGGTGGCACACCTTCCTTACATATAGTGTAAATTACTTCAAGTGTAGTGAGTTTATATTCCATGATTTAGACTTCTACGTCATAAGCTGCAAATAATATACCCTTTAGACTGACAAATTTTGACGCTGACTCAAACGATTTTTTAAGAAATTTTAACTTTGAGCGTACATAACTACGAGCCTGTTGCCTCAAATGTTCTGAAAATTTGCCAAAAGAATGTTTTTTAATCGTTAACAAAAACCCGTAAACCGCTATGCTCTAAGTTAAAAAATACAAAAGTTATTGCAAAATTAAGTCAGTTTCAATCAATATGAAAAAATTTTGAAAATTACCCATATATAATTCTTCTGAAAGTGTGTTAGTAACTGAACTCCTCCTTAACGGCTGGGCCGATTTCGATGAAATTTTTTGTGTGTATTTGAGTTGGTCCCTGGATGGTTTAGATTTACAATTGACCTATATAGGTACAATGGGCGTGGCACCTCCCATACGAAGTAAAAATTTATTATTGCATATCTGGAGTACTATTATAGTGGGAGTCTTCAAACTTTGTGTGAGCTACTTTGATAATAATGTGCATAATCTTGCAAAACGTGGCCGGGATCCAAGCAATGGGCGTGGCACCTCCCATACGAAGTAAGAATTTATCATCGTATATTTCGAGTACTATTACAGTGGGAGTCTTCAAACTTTGTGTGAGCTGTTTTGATAATAATATGCATAGTTTTGCAAAAAGTGGGCGGGATCCAAGCAATGGGCGTGGCACCTCCCATACGAAGTAAAAATTTATAATTGCATATCTGAAGTACTATTACAGCGGGAGTCTTCAAACTTTGTGTGAGCTGTTTTGATAATAATATGCAGTTTTGCAAAAAGTGGGCGGGATCCCAGCAATGGGCGTGGCACCTCCCATACGAAGTAAAATTTATTATTGCATATCTGGAGTACTATTACAGTGGGAGTCTTCAAACGTTGTGTGAGCTACTTTGATAAGAATATGCATAATCTTGCAAAAAGTGGCGGGATCCAAGCAATGGGCGTGGCCACCTCCCATAGTAATGTATGTTAAATTTATATAAAAAATCTGTGGTTTATTAAACTCTGCTATTTGTTGAAAAGTCATTAGCCTTAAATACAATTTTAGGCAGGACAACGTCTGCCGGGTCAGCTAGTTATTATATATTTCTTAGATATACGTGACTTTTCGAACTTCCCACGTAGTTATATGAAATGCAACACTACTCCCATCAAGTACCTCCTGTTAATAGACTACTGTAGAGTTTTGAGCAAGTTCCGTTTACTTTGCGTTTAACAGCTATGTAAAACATACAACCTCGTGTATTTTTTTTAAAAATGGAAAAAAGTATATTTCGAGTGCTCATTAAACATTAGGTTTTGCGAAAAAACAGTCAATCAAACCAAGAAAAAGCCTAATAAATACTATGGTGACTCTGCATCGTCGATTTCAATGGTAAAAAAGTGGTTTACTGACTTTCGTTGTGGTCTCACAAGTATAAATGAAGCTGAATGTTCTGGACGGCCAATTGAGGTAAATACATCCGAAAATGTCGAAAAATAAACGATATGGTGTTGGCCGATCGAAGAGTAAAAGTGCGTGAGATTGTTGACGCCATAGGCATTTCATATGGCAGTGGAGTTTCGATTTAAATGATCAGTTGGGTTTAAGAAATCTGTCTCCAAGTTGGGTGCCGCGTTTGCTCTCAATTGACCATAAACGTAATCGTGGCCAATAAGGTGATGGCAACAGTTTTTTTGGGATGCACGCGGGATAATCCACATCGATTACCTTCAAAAGGGAAACACAATAAACGGCGAATATTATGCCAACTTATTGGATCGATTTAACGAGGACTTAAAAAAAGAAATTACTTTTTTATGAACCTTGAAAAATTATGTAAAAAAAAAACCGTGTTTCACGCAAAAAGTCGCGGACTTATTGATCCGCCCTCGTAGCATTAATTCATGTTGCCAATGTTGGAGTATGTACATTTTTATATTTTGTAACGTATTATAAACACATTCCTGAAGGGGTCCAATAATAAATTTGAAAACAAAAAACTCTATAGATTATTTGTTAGGACAATATCCTAATAAAGAAATATAGAAACTTTCATTGCACAATTAAAGGTCGAAAAAACATAATTTTTATTTTTAATAAAAATTATATCAAACTTGTATAAAAGACAAAGTACCGTCTAGTTTACTCCCTCTGTGTTGTTTATAAACTAAACAAAATAAAAAAGGAGAGAAAAACAAAACACGTGTATTGCATATCCACCAGAGGTGGACCTTACACATAACAAACAAGTTATCAATTTATTTTTTGATTAATGGTTATAATCTTTAACTTCAAGCTCATATATTAATTAGTTCTCATGTAGTGAGTAAACTAGTTTATATGAATGTTTGATGTTTGGCATGGGATTGTTACTGCTTTCAAAACGTGTTCTGATGATGGGAACCTAGAAAATTCCCGAAATAGATCTATCAACACATTTCTGAAGGGGTTAATAATAAATTTTGCAAAACAAAAAGCTCTATAGATTATTTGTTAGGACAATATCCTAATGAAGAAATATAGAGTATGGCGTCAAACTTGAAAAATTTTCATTTTCATTATAAATTATTTTTAAAACAATTAAAAATATATGTTAATGATTTTCAGCAAAGGAATTAACTAAAGTATAATTTTTCTAAAAATTTTTTGAGTTTTTTCAGTCTACTTGTATTCAGGAAAAATTTTGTTAACATTTTGCAAGGGTTTTTAATTTTCAATCAATAGCAAAACTTTTGCTGAACCTACTAATTTTGTTGCTGAAAATCAGCGAGCTCACATTAACAATTTATTTATAAGCACCCTCCTGGATAAAATTTTGCTGAATCTGCAAAAGTTTTGATGACTTTACTACCTTTTTTTGAGTGTAGTTTTCAAGAGCTAATAGTTTTATCTGGAGTATAAATGTGGTATATTATAAATTTGTGATCATTTATATTTAAGAACAAAAACAAAATTTATAAGATTAATGGTTAAAAAATTTAATTTTTTTTTTAGGATTCCAGGTAATGGAATATTTTGGAATTTTATTAAATATGTTGGAGTTTTGAATAAAAAATAAAATTTCCCTTAAAAAATTGTATATTGTGTATTAGAAGTCCTGTTAGATGAAATACAGCATGAAATGCAGTTTTTTGTGTTCAATATTTTATAATTTTTTTTTGTGTTTTCAATATAACAAATTGCAGTCATGCATTGCCAACAATATAAAGAAATTTCTATAAAAAAATATATAAAATATGGCATATATTTTAACGGAAAGAAAATAAATTTGTTATAAAAGATGTCAAACTATAAAAAAAAAAATAAATCGAATTAAGAACTTTTTACTTTACTCAAAACTTCTATTGAATTTGAGATATATTTTTTTTTATTTTATAATCAACGACATAACAAAACAACACTTTAAGTACAAAACTACCCAGTAAGAAAAAGACAAATGGACCGTCGCTGTCAAGTCACTTAAGCAAGTGGTACAAATGCTGGCAACGTGTGTTTTCCCAACCCCAAAATGATAATATTATTAGATAAAAGGTCCGTCTGTTCAAATAATTTCGGACAAGCACTGGGGAAACAAAATTTTCAGCGTTGGAAAATGTTAGTAAAAAAATTATATAGGTGGTATAAAAATATGTTTCAAAAATAAAATTAAAAAAAAATCAATTTATAATTTTTTGATACCGCCGCGATTTGATAGCTTAAAGAGCAAGTAAATGATAAGTGCACTTAGGATTTTATATAGCTAAGGACGACAGCAATTGTTGTCAAAAACAAATTAAATTTCACTTAAAGAAAGGAAGACTAACAGTTCATTAAATTCAACTAACATTTGTCATTTATTTTTACTGTTCAAAAAATTACAAACAATTGTAGTAAAAATTAACCACATATTTTTTTAAATAACACAAAACAACTGTAAACAATTAATGTAAAATCATAAAACAGTCGTTTGATGTGGTTTTTTTTTTAATGAACTACAAGGTTCGTAAAAAATTAAATTTGTTTTACAAATTACTGACATTTACATTCAAAATAAAGAAACTGTATTAGAATTCAAACAACTACATATTTTAAAGCAGAAGTTCTCTGAGTGTGCTGAGTAAATGATATAGTCAGCAAAAACTTGTTTTAACAGTTGGCTGCTAAAATACCCAGTAAATAAGTAAAATGCAAATAACTGGTTTTAGAACAGCTTATACTGTATTATAACAGATTCTAATTTCTGTTCTGCGACTGGTTCTATGGAGTTTGCCCTATTTACAACAGGTTCTTTACCTCCAAAAAAGAACAGGTTGCTTTAGAACCGGTTCTAGAACCAGTTATAGAACTGGTTCTGAGACAGTGACACCATACATTTCGACTCCCAGGGATCTGTTTTAGAACCGGTTCCATGTAACCGGTGGTAAAATAAGTTGTTATAGAACAGGTTCAAAGGTAATCTGTTCTAAAAAATTTTGCTGGGTATGTCAGCACTGCCATAAGGTTTGATGGAAACAGCTTGCTAATGTAATGAAAACAAAAAGGAGGTCATAAAAGAGCTTCTCCAGAAACCAAAAACTCAATTTTAAATAAAAAAATTTTAATAAGTATAAAAAAATCACAAGCAAAATGTTTGCCTGAAACCGGGCATGAACTCGGAACCATCCGATTACAAATTTATTTAAACAAAGCAACATCATTTTTATAAAATATACACTTTTCCAGTGGTTAGATTTTTTCTAACTGAATAGCACCTCAAATAGAGTATGCACTCATCTATTACACAGTTTATGGAAATTAATTTTCTATTAGATCTGGCCGATTGTGGAATAATTTGCCAAGGAATCTGCGATCATTCCAGTTTTCTGTTGAATCATTTAAACGTAGTCTTCGTGAGTATTTTACTTCTTATTACTCATAATGTCACTTGATAATTGGATTTTCATTTTTACCCTTTGTAGCCCCTGAACTTAAAAATTAAAATTTTTTTGGTACGGGAAAGGTTAAGGTAAATAAAAACAAACGTAGTACTTAGAAATTAAAAAATATCCTTTATTTAGTATTTATTCGGCATATTAGGGATTGTGACATTACTGTTACATATCATAAAAATATAATTTATTCATGTAAAAATGTAAAAATATGCATTGCATACAAGAAGTAAAAAAATATTATTCACAGGTTTTCATAAAAAACGACCCAATTTTTTGCACTTTTGAATTTTTTTATAAAGTTTGAAATTTACACGTGTTCAAACTTGTCACTATTCGTATTATGCAAACTTCAAACGGATGGAAGGAAGTCAAAAAAATTACGCCATCTATGATATGTTTTTGGTACTAATTTGATCAGTGGTATGTCACAGTTGGGTGACACAAATTTGAGCGAGCTAAATAAATTCAGTGTGTATTATTTCGGCTATAAAGGGTTAAATTATTTAAGTGGAGTATGTTTTTAGAGAAGTCGCAGGGATTTTTTAGATTTAAGTATTTCTATTCTCATAGTATTAAATTTTACTTGTAATATAATTTTATTGGCCAATTAGGCTACATGTGTTACAATTGAATAAATGAAATGAAATGAAAACACTTCTTGCCAACATTGGCATAGTGGTCTCAGCCAATTAATTGACAATGACTTTTTCTATAGACCACTGAAATTATTGTAAACTAAATACTGGCAAAACGATTTTTAGAAACGCTGGTAAAGCGTCTTAAACAAGTATTCTGCCAGAAGTTTATTTTCAATTCCTCTGTTAGCCAATGGTATACCAGTGCTTGATTTTTGTAGCACTGGCAGTTTCTGACTGGGTACTTTAACAAGTATTGTTCATTCTACTAGTTAATCAAAAACTTTTCTAACAAACTCTCAATAAATAAAACTTTTTCATTTCAACTTACAATTACTTTACTATTTTATATTTTATTGTTTAACAATTTGTTTTCATCAAAAACAAGTTCAACTCAATTGTTTTTAGATTATATACTTGCGATGACGACGATGATGTCGAAGTGAAGTGAAGTGGTTGAGTTTGACCAACTTAAGTATTGGAAAGTAGTTGACAAGTAAATTTAAATTGTTGTTTTAAAGAAAAATTGAAAAAAAGTATATAAACAAAAATTGAAAATAAATAACTTTCTAACTAAATGGGTTGATAGTTTAAATAAAGAGAAAAAAAACAGAAAATATTTCCCTTTTTTATATATATTTTTCTGTTGTTGGGATACTTTTTACAACTTAAGGCTTCATTACTCAATCGGAAACGTTTCGTAAACGGACTGTAACTCTATACAATGTGTAAAATTAGTACTTACATACATTATGTTGTCTCTGTTTTACATACTAAACAAATTGTGACGAATTTTAGGAAACTATATTCTGTTCAAACTAGAATTTACTTTCCACAAATCCGTCACCATTTCGATAGTATGTAAAACAGAGACAATTATATTCAATATCCGCTATCTTAAAAAAAACAGAAATTTTAAAATAGTTTATTTCGCGTATTAAAAGTGTTTTTAAAATTCTATGTTCTACAATATTTTTTTAAATCGACTATTGAATCTCACGTATAATTTATTTTTAAAATGTTGCATTATTGCCAATTTTGTGGAATATAGAGTATTTTGGATTTGAAAAAACGCGATGTGTAAAAAAATTTTATTAGATAGAGGGTTTTGTTAAGTAATAAGAAAAACAGTATAATCAATTAATTTATGTTCATAAATTTTTATGTTAATAAATTATTTATTATATTTATTAATTTCTTTTGATACAAGTAAGACTTAGAGTCTCTTAGGGCATTTATAACATCCGTAAATTCTCATGTGTCACTTTAGTACCTTTTTCAAGATATACCAACAAAGCATTCTAAAACGCGCGATTCTGCGGCAAATTTTACTAGGAGTTTCCGAAAACGAAAGCATCATCCGATCATGGTAAATCACGAAAAAGATGAACCGTGATTAAAAACAATCGTAATTTGTTTCGAAAACTATATAAAAATTAGTCTGTAAATTAAAAAGGTTAAAAAGCGGAACATTATAAACCTTGAAATTCATTTGTTTCAACTTTTGGCAATTAAAAAAAATAATACCAGGAAAACACGCGATAAGGATGTTAAAATATTTAATTAAAAAAATACTTTAAAATACTACATTAGGTTTAAAATCATAAATTAAGAAAATGATTTGACTTAAAGGGGTATTTAAGTCCAAATAATGGGCTTATGTCTATTAATAAATATTTTATTAAATAGTGAAAATTTACATTTTAACAAAAACTGAAACTTCTACCCTCCTATTAGAATCACCCAAGTTTCTGTGAGTGATAACTGGGACTCTTTTTAATAATGTCTTAATCTACAGATAATTCCTTCCAACTATACCTAACACTTATATGACATGTCTATAACTCCTTAACAGAAAATCTTCAAATGTTACTTCTTATACATATGTATATGTTGGAGCATCTACAACCGCCTTGCTATTTAATTGTAGGCTTCGATAGAGGTTTAAAGTTTATATTTGCCTTAAATATGTGGCAAATTTAGAAGCAGCTGGCGGTAAAAAAGTATAAAAATCAGCATTTTTTAACAAAACTCTTTTTTTATATAAAAACGACCTTTCAGCATAGTATGCACACATTATATGTTCAGAAAGAAAATCTTAATCTTTAGCTAAAAGACTGTTGGTGCTTTTTGGGGGAAATATCGCAAAAATTTTTTTTTTTTTTTTTAATTTCTAACTTAAGCGAATGTAGTTTTTGAGCGGAACAAGATATTGCATTAATTTTTTTATTTGATCATGAAATTATTTAGTTAAATAACCAATATTTTGGCCCCGATTTCGTCCCGCTCTTTGCAAAAATCTGAACCAGAGTCGGACCAAATTTGGAATTTTACATTTTCGAAATTGAATATCTCGGGAACTATTGAAGATAACGCACACACTTAACTATGTTTTTTGTTAGTCTTTTTGAAGATCGGATTAGAAACAAAAAATGGGGAGCACTCAAAATTGTATATGCCAAAAGTTCCTTCCAGAACAGAGGTCATATTGCCGCCACCTGGGTGCTTGAAAGGTTCAAAATCAAAACTTAAGTAAGTTAAGTAAGTAAGTTTAACAAAAACTTTCACTACACTAAATGTTTACCAAATACAAATGTGTAAGTGAACATTTTTATATCAAATTTTTAAAATATGTATATGGTAGACATTCACTGTAGTGAATAATTTTGTTAAAATAACTTTCTCAAATATTAACTTTTAATATTGTGATTGGGCCATACAAACTACCACTTTGATTATAGATAAATGAATGATATTGCCGTAATATCTTCTCTATGGTATATCTTAAAAGTGTTTATTGGTATAGAACAATACAAATTGTCATCAGCAACAATTTAGCTCTCAAACTTTATGAGATTGTATAAAACGGAGTCCAAAATTTGAAAGCTGCAAACAAAAAAATGTCAAGCAATTTTAAAATTTTTAAATTTACAACTTTTCGTAACGTTAACAAATTATTATATATACATATGGCCCTAAATTGTTGTACTCGAACGCATTAAAGTGTTGTTACTTCAAACACTTAACCTGCTTTTCCAAAATATTCACACAGAAAAATAAAGTGCCAACCGAACTAAAATGTGTATTATTTGAATGTG
>JAEKOY010002247.1:0-14894 GCA_021234595.1 Delia radicum | reverse complement strand
TAAATAATTCGTTCCGTGTTTATATTTAATATTTATTGATATAAATTATTAATAATTTTGTGTTTAATACTAAAAAAATCTTAAAAAAATTCTACTCAGATTTAAAATAAAAACAGTTTAAAAATATATTTATATACTTATACTAAATAAAAAATAATAACTCTAAAAACTTCAAACAAACAATAGAAAAAAATTAATACAAAAAAAAAAAAAAAAAAACAAACCAACAGCATAAAGAGAAATAAACAAAAATCAACAAACAATCCAAATACTTAAGCAATAAAAAATAAACGCTGCATTTACAATTGAAATAACAAAAATAACAATTATAATAGAGTTGCCATACATTATTAAATAACAATTTTCATATTGAATCCCGTTTTGGAATAAATTAAATTCAATTATAACAACTACAATGCCTGGTAATAATGATTATATGTGTTTAAATAAAAATTGTAATATTAATGATGATAATGCAAGATTTATTGAGTGCTGGTTATGTCATAGTTTATGTCATTTTAAATGTTCTGGTTACCAGTTTTAGTGGCTGAATCGTTAAATAATCACAAAGGTCTTCACTGGTGCTGTGAACGTTGTAGGAAGACTGGGGTCGATTTTTATCGGTTTTTCCAAGGACAAAAACTGAATTCCTGGCAATAAAAAATGATATTTGTATTTTGTCTGACCGTGTTTCTGCTTATGGAAAGCTGTTTGAGGATTATAAATCTCTTGATGCTCTCAATTCGCCTCCGTCAGCAAAAAAAACGTCGAAAATCATCTAGAAACGCAAATAAGCTAATTCCGTCCAGGATCCTGGTCCATCTAGTTCCAATGTTAAAGATTCTGAATGTATAAACTCTCCAATACCTACTGTGTCTGTTCCGAAGCAACCTTTTAAAATTTAATTGATTCTAACAATCGAAAGATAATGACAAAATGGATGTCGCTGAAACCCCATCTACTCCACACAATAACCAAGTTGAACTGAACCCGTTAAAGTTATTCCTCCAAGAAAATCGATTTTCCTTTCCCGTTTTTCATTTGATACCACTGAAAATCAGATCGAGGTTTTTATTAAATCAAAGCTGGATCTTTGTTCCGATATTCAAGTCAAAAATTTACATATTCCCAACCTAGGGATATTACGTCGTTTAAAGTTACAGTTCCAGTAACTTCTTTAATCAAATTAATAACTCTGACTTTTGGCCCAAAAATACATTTGTACGTGAGTATGTGTTTAAACCCAACCCACGTCCTTAATAATATTGCTCAACTACCATCACAAGAAGTAACTAATCCAAAAAACTGAATGAAACCCCTGTTAACCAACTAACTATTGTCTATCAGAATGTTCGTGGACTAAATACTAAGCTTTCTAATCTATTTGCTAAAAGTTTTGGTTTTGACTACCACGTTATTGTCTTTACAGAAACCTGGTTAAAAAATAATATTTTTAATACTGAAATACTCTGCAATAAATATCAAATTTATAGGCGAGATAGAGGTGGTGATTGTAATGGAGGTGGAGTTATCATTGCTGTATCAAATCGTCTGCCATCTGAACTATTAATTATTGATTCTACGCCTGATATTGAATTTATAAGCGTTTTAATAAAACTGAAAAATAAAAATATATTTATAACTTGCTCTTATATTCCACCGAAATCTATCCAATCTGTTTATGATAAGCATTTGGAAGCAATTGTAAAAATTGCATTACAAGCAACGACACAGATTCTATCTTTATTTTTGGCGATTTCAATTTACCTTCAGTGCTGTGGAATTATCTTCCTGACATTCCAAATTTGGTTCCTATAAAAACTGATAGCTGGAATGATGACTTTTTAAATGGCCTTTCTGATCAATGTCTATTTCAAATAAATGGCGTACGAAACGAATATGGTAAACTGCTGGATTTAGTATTTGTAAACGATCCAAACGAATGCTCGATAAGTAGATCATTTCCCATTAGTAACCCGGAAGATAGTTACCACCCAACTATTGAAATTAATTGCTCTGTTGAAATTTGTTCGATTGAAAAACTTAATTATAAAACTGTTTTTTGTTTTAAGAAGTCTAACTATCATATGCTAAATAATCTTATAAACGCTACGAACTGGGAAACGTTGTTAACTCCTCAAACTTTAAGCACTGTTTCAATTGACGCGATTATTGATTTATTTTATAAAAACATTTATTCTTTTTTTGGATATTTGTGTTCCAAAATACACATACCGTAAGCAGTCTGGACCTCCTTGGAGTACAAAGCAGCTTTCAAAACTTAAAAATAAAAAAAAATAAACTGTATAAGAAATACAAAGAATCTGCTTCACTAACTGTCTATGGAAATATTCTACATGTCGTGCTGAATATATTATTTTAAATATGTCACTTTATAACAATTATATAGACAGAATGAAATCTAATTTTAAAGAAAATCCTAAGGCATTTTACGAATTCGTAAATTCAAAAAGACGCTCTCAAGAATTTCCTCCTGTTATGAAGTTTGGTAGCTGTGAATCTGGGGATGATACTGATATATCAAACATGTTTGCTGACTTTTTGCTACTACTTACTCTGATGCTAAATATAATAACTTAAATGAATACCCGTATCCTTTGGTCTCAAATCAATCTATTATTTTTACCATCTATTGATCGCTCTGACGTGTCACGTGGTTTAAAAAGTTTTAAAATCGTCTTTTAGCCATGGACCGGATGGTGTGCCTAGCTGTATACTAATCAACTGTGCTGAGAGTTTGTCTGCTCCTTTATCTTTGTTGTTTAACATCTCTGTTAAGAATGGATACTTTCCTCAGTTCTGGAGAGAATCGTATATTATTCCATTATTCAAATCCGGTAGAAAATCTGATATATCAAACTATAGAGGAATCGCGAAGCTTAGCACAATTCCAAAGCTATTTGAAAAATTCATTACTGATTTCATATGTCATAATGTCTCGCATATTTTGTCCCCTTATCAACATGGTTTTCGGAAGGGCTGTTCAACTGTCACTAATCTTTTACATTTAACAACTATAATTAATCGAGGATTTGTAAATGGGAAACAAACTGATGTTGTTTATACTGACTTTAGTAAGGCATTCGATAAGGTTAATCATAATCTGCTCCTGATTAAATTGAAATTAATAGGGTTTTCCCCTAACAGTCTGAACTGGATTTCATCATACCTTTTTAATAGAAAGCAAAGTGTACGATATAAAATTTTACTTCTAAATACATAGCAGTTAAATCCGGGGTCCCTCAAGGAAGCCACTTAGGGCCAGTTCTTTTTTCTTTATTTATAAATGATCTTCCAAATGTGATCAAATATTCGAAAATATTGTTGTATGCTGATGATGTCAAGATCTTTTCGAGTTATAAAAATCCATCTGATCATATCTTTCTACAAATGGATTTTAGATAATTTCCAAAATTGGTGCAATATAAACCTAATGGATCTTAACCTAAAAAAATGTAAGTCCATGTGCTATTCTAGAAAAAATCCTATAAAATTGATTACTTCTTTGATGGACACCAACTGGAACTAGTTGATATTTTTCTGGATTTGGGAATACTATTTGATCCGAAACTTAATTTTGTCTCTCATATTCATATGACGGTAAACAAGGCCAGAGGCGTACTTGCTTTCATTAAGCGGTGGGCCAAGGAGTTCAGTGATCCGTACGTTACAAAAATGCTATACACGTCTCTTGTACGACCGATTTTAGAATATGGCTCATTAATTGGGACCCACAATATAACAATCACAGTAATCACATTGAATCTGTTCAAAAGCAGTTTCTGATTTTTTGTTTGCGAGGTTTATCATGGATTCCGGGAGTTAATCTTCCTTCATATCAGAGTAGACTTGCTATTATAAAATTACCTACGCTTAAAAGCCGCCGAATTATGTTAAACGTATCTTTCCTACTTAACTTAATTAATGGTGGTGTTTTTTCGGAATTTTTGATTAATAACATAACGTTTATTGTTCCTCAACGTCCAACTCGTACTTTCGTCCTTTATCACTGCAGTTTTATCGTATAGTAACTATGCTAATGCCTGACCCATTACAAAGAATATGTAGAGACTTTTAACGATTTATATAATTGTATTGATTTTTCTTTAAATATTGATGCTGTTAAACGTAAAATAATACTGTATTTAAATATTTAATTATGTTTTTTGGTTAATTATATAATTTTGTTAATAATTTTTAATTAAATTTTTTATAGTCTGTAAGGATTTAATCCATAGACTAAATAAATAAATAAAAAAAAAAAAAAAAAAAAAAGTTTTACAAAAAGTTCCATCGCAAAGACAAAAAAAAAAATTTTATCAAATAATTATTTGTCCACTCTGGATAACAATTTTCTAATTTAATTAATATAATTCTTTATGATTAAAGTCAAGATGTTAATTATTTGGTCGTTTTTAAATTACTTAATTCTCTTAAAATACTCAGAAAACCCAAATTAAATAAAAAATACTAAAAAAATTAATTAGAATTAAAAAAAAAATAAAAAAAAAATTATCTCCCCGGCCCGGAATTGAACTCGCAACCTCTGATTGCAAATCCAACCACTTACCACCTCAACCTCCATATAAAAATATATATATATGAACTTATAAAAAGTACTTCTTATGATGTTATTAATTAGATACCAATTAATTTATATGGTGATGCAAATGCTGTTGAAAATAACTTTAATTTACCATTTTTGGCAGTTGTTAACAATAACTTCTATTAAAGTGAAAAATGTGCGTATGCTAATGCTTTGGAAGTCAAGTTAAAGAGGTTCTTAAAGCACTACTTCCACTTTATTTTGCTGGGTACATAAATATTAAATATTAATAAGATAAGAATATCAAAAATAATCTCTTGAATCTACAAATATTTTGTTAAATTTGAGCTAAATTTTAGTTAATTGAAAGTAACAAATTAATCTGCTATTATCAGCAAAAAACTTACACTCAAAAATAAAAGTTAGTAAATTCAGCAAAAAATTTAGCTGAGTCAGCAAAATTTAAGTCAGGAGGGGTGTTTGCAAAAAAATTGCTAATGTCAGCAAAATCTTTTGCTGAAACTCCGCGAGCGGATTTTTAATATTTAGCAAAAAACTTTATCAAACAAGTTTTCAATTTATTTTTGATCAATGGTTATAATCTTTAACTTCAAACTCATATGTATATTAGTTCTCATGTAGTGAGTAAACTAGTTTATATGAATGTTTGATGTTTGGCATGGGATTGTTACCGCTTTCAAAACGTGTTCTGATGATGGGAACCTAGAAAATTCCCGAAATAGATCTATCAACACATTCCTGAAAGGGTCAAATAATAAATTTGAAAACAAAAAACTCTATAGAATATTTGTTAGGACAATATCCTAATGAAGAAATATAGAGTATGGCCTCGAACTTGAATAATTTTCATTTTCATTGCCACAAATTAAAGGTCGAAAAAAACATAATTTTTATTTTTAATAAAAATTATAACAAACTTGAAAAAACTTTATTAATATTTAAAAAAAAAAAAACAGCTAATTTTATGAGTTTTTTCTATATCGCAATTTTAAACAAATTTTTAGTAGTTTTTTCTGCTATTTGTACAAGTTTATTTCTATGATTTCAATTTCCTATAAAGCCGCAAAAATCAAATCGCTGTCCTATTTAAGTGTACCGTGGGGATATTTTTTAAATTTTTTATTTTTACTCTCTTAAATGTATTTAAAAATTCCTAATACAATCTCAATTTTTCAATTTAGGTGAGGAAAATTTTTAAAAATTTAATATTGGAGATTTGAAAAATATCCCAAAAATATGGTTCGTTTTTTGACGTGATCTTAGGACAGGTTAACGACATCATAAAAATAAAATATTTCATATCTCACAATTAATGAGTCTATTATATATAAAAATTATGTTGCAGTAATTAATTTCAAAAACGTTAAGATGTGTGCACGAATTTCCTGGTCAAGGGGTCACATTAATGGCCTGTGGCATTTTTTAATTGCTTCACCGATTTTGGATTTTTGTGCATTTTGAAAATATAGTTCTATCTTTATATCGATTAATTTATCATCTAGAATTAAAACTATGGCGATACTAAAACATTTTTTTAAAAACGGTTTTAGTTTTCCAACGATTTAAGCCACGACTTTTCTTTGTACGATAGGCGAATAAAGAAAAATCGTGAAACAAATCCGACCCATCTTTTCTAAAAATCACATTTTTTTTGTAGAAGCCCTAATGAATATGCATGACACCATATATAATCACAGATTATAATATATTTTAAGATGAAAAAAACCTAACACCGGCTTTTTAAGAAATATGCAAAAATATTAAATTTTAGCAAATAATGAATTTAAACAGCAAAATATGAATTTAAGGCAAAATACTACTACTTTCAGAATATATCAATTTGTAGCAAAATATGCACTTTTTAGGAAAATACATATTTTAAGCTAATATCTATGTATTTCTAGCAAAATATGAATTTTTAACCAAATATGAAGGTGTTGATAAATATGCATTTTAAGCAAAACACGCTTTTTTTTTAGAAAAATATGCATTTACAACAAAAATATGCAAAAATATGTATTTGCTTGTTACGCGCCACTTATATTAACTTCCTAGCCCTAGTTATCACACACCAAAAATATAACAAAAGTCAATACAAAATTAATGAAAACGAGAAAAATTATTGTTTTATTTTATCAATAAAGAATCTCAATATATTTATACGCTTTGTTGACAAAACGAAAACCAATAAATAGAAAAACAAACAATTTTACACATTATTATGGTTGCTGTGTAAAAAAAACACAAAAGAAAAAGGACGAATTGATTGTGAATTATTTGCGTTAAAAAAATAAGCAGTTATTTTGATTTACGGCTGTATTTATAGTGTAAGCAATGCAAAAGAAAAGAATTTAAAAGCTGTAAAGGACACAATTTGTTACTATTTAAATGACTTAAAATTAAACAAATTTCCAAGTCTGTAGTAAATTAGGTACACATTAATATTCATTGTAAAAAAAAAAACAGAACTTTACTTATTGCACTTTTTACAAACAAGATTTAATAGAGTTTCATAAAATCGGTGACAGCTATACACACACTCTGGGCCAGAAGTTGAATATTTGATCAAAAATTTTTCGTCCCTGTAATAAGTACAGTAATTGACTGATTAAGTGATTTAAATAATTTAATTAATATTATTAGATGATATCTAAAAGTTTAATAACTCAGTGAATTTTTAACGACTTTTAAAAAACGAAGTTGCATTTTACGAGCCGCACTACTATGCTTTGTCCCATAGACAAAAATCAAAAAAAAATTTTGTCTCAAATTGTTTTTAAATACAGATTTTTTGAAAGATAATAAGGTATCTCAAATAAATGTGTAACAAAAAAAATTTTTCTGATTGCTTTTGCCACCACGAGAGGGCGTTAAAAGCAGATAATTTCTTCCAAAATTACTTAACAGAAAAATGAGTTTTAGTTGTTTCACAAAAATAATTCTGAAAAATTCATTTTTTTAAAAAGTCGCTCGAAATTTGGTTTTCAAGTACTTTGATATATTTGCAGTTAAATTAAAATTTATAATTTAGTATTTTTTACAAAATACTTTTTTTATTGCTCTGAAAACACATTTTTTTGTTGAAAATCCAAAAATTACTTAAGTTTGATGGAGTATAAAAAAAATTATATAAAATTAGATATTTTTTTTTTCTGTTTTTGTAAGTTTATACTCTTAGCTAAGAGGGTATTCAAAAATTAGTGCCTATTTTTTACCACAACTTAAAAAAAAATGCGTTTTTGAAATGCCTAATTTTATGATTTTTACTCAAATATCAGGCATTTAAGAGTGTTTAATATCATTGCGCAACACGATTTTATATTTTACATGTTAAAAAATAAAAAAATTTAATTATATCATTAGTAGACCAAAACCACTGAAGTATTTTCAAAATTTAGCTCGAGTTTTTTTTATGGCCCACTGAAGTTTTTAAATTTTTTTTAAAGGCGTTTTGAGTAAGTCAAAAAAAATGTATTAATCTAATACAAGGCTAATAGATGATTTTAATAAAATTTGATGACGGTTCTTTTCATAGAACTAATTAACCCTCTATCTGCCATTTTTAGGGGTCATTTCAGCCCCTCCTCAAGGAACACCACTAACACGTTTAACATTTAAGATAAACTCGGACACCCAAAATTTGTTGCACAGTGTATGCAACTGTAGCTTCATGTTATGTAAAATATCACATTAATAATTAGTTAGATCCAATTAAACTATAAATTAGATTCTGTTTCATATTTAAATTACTATTTTAAAGTGTAAGTTGCGATTGACTTCGATTTTGAAGTTTTTTTTTGTTTCATATTTTTGTTTTGCTTTATCATATTATTTGGCCGTTATTTATATTTTCAAATTAGAGATGATAGCGTGACACATTTGTTTTGAAGTTACAATACACGCGTGTGATAGTAACTATATTCCAGCAGCGCTAATACGACCATATATTAAATTTTCCCGGAAATGCGAGAGAAATTTTTATTTTCTATAAAAGTTTCAATTGTATAAAAACCGTAAGTGTTACAAATTTAATTGCCTTTAACATAAGTGATCGTGAGTGCTAGTGGATGAAAATACTAACGGGGTCCATCTCTATTTGTAATGTAAAACAAGGTTTAAAAAAATAAATTTATAAATTAATGTAACTAATCTGTGGTGATGGCAAATATTTAAAAAAATTCCGATATAATTGATTGTTGGATAGCAGCATCCTCAAACAATAAATATCAGAGGTGTATAAATATGTAAAACATAAGATAGGCGATTCATATTTTAACAAAAAAAACTTAATACAAAGTATTCAGTTTTTTAATAGTAAAGTGAATAAGTTATGGAGAGAAAGCAGATATAATTTTAATTTTTTTATCAAAATATATCGCACTTAATCAACAGGAGGGTATTAACTCAAAATGTTCAGTAGAAGCAAAACAATTTTAAATTTAATGTTAAAGGCACATGAAAAAGAATTTTTAAACCAACCATTTCATTATCAAAAAGTAGGCAAAATAGCACGATATTTTTACAGCGGATATGAATACTACTCGTCAATTTTTTTCGAAAAGTGGAAAAATAAAAATTTTGATGGAAGTGCGATATGGTTTTTTCATAATTTTTAATGACGTTTACATTGCTAGTTTTCCTCTTAATTTTTCATTTATGTTATCTTTCAAATATCCTTATAGTTTTATTTTTGCAAGAGCATTTTAACCGGTTTATCCTATTTTTCAATAAATGATGTTTTTGTATTTTCCACATTGATAATCCGATTCTACCCCAAATTTGGCACAAATATATATCTTGCAAATATCAATTTACATACCAAAATTTATTACGATCAGACAATTTTTTTAGGAATGGTAGCGTTTTTAAGAAAAAGGATATATAGCAGGACCTTTAGTCTTAGTCCGATTAAATAAAAATTTACACACACGTTGCTAGTTGCATGTGTATCAGCATGACCACTCTTTGTAATTTTGTGGGCATTATTGAAGCTAAAATTATATTTTTCAATTTCAGGACACATGGGAGGTAGGCGTGTCCTAGGGCCGATTTTTCCAAAAATTCTTATTTTTCTTAACCTAAGTTATTTTATGCTAGTGTACCAAATTTCAAAAAATATCTGACTACTCCTTCTATTTTTGTCCCTTCGTTATATGGGAACGAAGCATAGTGCGCACTAGACCCACCAAACGCGAGTCGGGTTGTGTGCGGCACAGTCTATGCGGCGAGTCAGGTCGCAGAGCTTCCAATACATTTATCGCAGTTTGGTAGAGCAATTTTAATTATTGCCTTTCTTATATTTTATACCAGGAGTGCCCAAAAGTTCCTTATGGAAGAGCAACACCAATACATTTAAAGAAAAACTAATTTTTATTCAACATTTTTTGTTGTAAAAACCAATACATACAAAGAAAAAAGAAAAAAATATTTCAATGTTTACCAGCAAAGCATACGAAAGTGTTGTTGCTTTGCGCTTGCGTGTATAAAGTGAAGAACGACAAAAAAACTAATAAGACAAAGTTGTTTGTGTATTTCGTATTGCTAGTGCTGAGCGCTCTATATGTGTATTAAAACACACAGCCTATAGCTAAGTGTTTTTACAAAAACAATTGAGTACCAAGCGCATAGGCCGTGGGCACCCCTGTTTTATACAGTATTCTGGAGAATTGACAATAGACATTTATGGCCTGTTTCTCGATTTCGAAAGAATGCTTTCTTTCGCTTTCTAAGCGAAAGAAAATTGATTTGGGTTTCTCTAACTATATTTCTATGCGAACGATGACTTGAAGTACAAGTCGAATGAAAACATAAACAGTTTTTCATACAAAATTTGGTTTCTCTATTTCGAACGAGGTTGTCAACAGTGCGAACGTAAATGTCAAAACCAGTCAATTGCTTTTTTGATTTCGAGTAACAAAATATTTTCAAAAAAATATATCATTCATTCCATTAGAAAACGCAAAAAATCTGAACACGGGTCCTCTGATTTTGGTTTATTTTTTGTACATGAATACTTAATGGTCCCATTTGTACATTTCCTTTTTCAGATTTCCAAATTTGTAAAAACTCGTGATTTTATGCACGTTTTAGTTCTCATAAATATCAAAAAAATGTTAAAAGCACTTTACTTTGAAGTGCCATAACTTTTTAATTGTATATCGCATGTTATTAATTTAAACGATATTTGGAAGATGCACTTGTCTACTTTATAACTGGATTTTTTAAACAAAATGATTGCTAAAAAAAAATGCATACTTAATGCCAATGCAGTTTTCTAATGCATTTTTCAAAACTTTCTCCCCCTACGATTTTCGAAAAAAAAAAATACAGTTTACTAAATATGGAATATTAGCTAAGTATACAAATACTGATTTTTATGGAACAAACATGTCTTTTTGTTTTTAAGGATTTAAAAAAAAAAATTATTTTTTTATTCTATAAAATGGAAATATTTTTATGAAGCACTTTTAGCATTTTTATCAAATTTATGAAAATTAAAAACGCGCACAAAATCGCGTTTTTACAAATTTCGAGATCTGAAAAAGGCTATGTGTAAGTGGGACTATAGAGTATTCATGTACAAAATATAAAAAAATCGGAGAACCTAAAAAAAAATCCTCATTTTTCAATGTTCTTTGCTGGAATGAATGATATAATAAAAAATTATAAATATTAAAAAAAAAAAAAGAATGGATAACAAAAGGTAAGAATAATATAACACGAATATTTAGAGTTTTTAAGAACTTTAAATTTCAGCTTAATAAAATCCACAATGGAACAGCTGAAAACGCTGGTGTACTTTTTTGATTTTCTTCTTTTGATTTATTAAATTTTCTTATTTTTGTAAATATACGGAGGTTGAAAGCTCGTTATAAATTGAAAATAACATAAAAATAATCTCGATGTATATAAAAACAAAAAAACTAATATAACTGTAAAAATATGACTTGAGCCAGAGTACACACTAAAAATTTTTTATATAAATAGAACATTTTTGGTCTTCAAAGTTTAGTAACGTCATGAATGCTTGTTAGGAAAAGACCTAACCACGTGCTTGATTACTTAGAAGACAAGAATGGAGCAAAATTGATTATAATAGGTTTTTGTTAAAGTTCTGCCTATTATATAGGCTCTAGCTTTTCTAAAACTTCGGGTCTGATGAGATCTTTAGCCAGATCGAAATACTAGTATCAACCTAGCTATATGTTTGATTTGCTTTATTTTTGTAAATATACGGAGGTTGAAAGCTCGTTATAAATTGAAAATAACATAAAAATAATCTCGATGTATATAAAAACAAAAACTAATATAACCTGTAAAAAATATTACTTGAGCCAGAGTACACACTAAAAATTTTTTTATATAAATAGAACATTTTTGGTCTCAAAGTTTAGTAACGTCATGATGCTTGTTAGGAAAAGACCCTAACCACGTGGTTGATTACTAAGAAGACAAGAATGGAGCAAAATTGATTATTAATAGGTTTTTTGTTAAAGTTCTGCCTATTATATAGGCTCTAGCTTTTCTAAAACTTCGGGGTTCTGATGAGATCTTTAGCCAGATCGAAATACTAGCATCAACCTAGCTAATATGTTTGATTTGCTTTATTTTTTGTAAATATACGGAGGTGAAAGCTCGTTATAAATTGAAAATTTCTTTTGTTTTATTTATTTCTTTTATTTTATTATTTGTCATATACAGCTGATCACTGTTAAGTAATGTTGTATTTATCTTCAAAACAATTTAGTAGTATTTTTGGTATTTCTAAAGGAAATTGTAATAGAAGTTAAAATATCCGGTCTGGCACCATTATGATTTGTAAATACGTAAAAGACAAAAATTGACACACGTAAGTATAGGCGAACGATAGCTTTCGAAATAGAGAAACCCAAATTGATTCGAATTCGAGTGACTAGCTTGCGTTCGCTTAGGTTTTCGTTCGAGATCGTGGAACAGATCATTACTTTCGTCAAAAATAAATAAGAAACAAAAAAAAAATTTTCATTATTCATAGTTCATAGTTCGTTATTGATGAATAGACCGTAAGTCTACACACAAATGCAAAGAACGCCAGAAAGACCTTTCGGCGAATATATTTTTTGAAAACTTCTCGACCGCTGTGTATTTGAGTCCTTAAAGTACGAATTTATTTGGAAACGTGAGGGACAATATAGAGAACCAAGTTTCCTCGACCCCTGAATATTATAAATATTCCCAAAAGTTTTTTTGTGTTAAATATTTTAAAAATAAAAGTGAACAAATGTTTTGTTTACTTTATATTTTATCTAACAGCGTTTATTAAATTTGCTCATTTTTTGGCATTTTAATGTTTTTAAGAATATAATTTTTCTCTAAAAATGTGGGTATTAATTGAAAAAAAAATACATTTAGGTCAAACTTGATGCCATATCGCCCAAAAAATTACATATGGACCAAACTCGATACCATATTGCCCAAAAGATCAAAAAAAAAATACAACAAATTAGTCACAGTGCTTTTGGGGCGATATGACATTTTATTTTGGGCTTTTTGGTTTTGGAAGATTATCCTAACGCCGACAATTATTTATAGCCGAATATGCTGTATTTGGATTTTAAATATTCGACATTGTTTTTTGTAGATTTTGTTGATGATGAAAACTATTTATGTAGTTTATATAATTGACAAACTTTAGCCAACATTCCCTCTACACAAGAGAAAAATGTTGCTATTTGCCAACTGAAATTTGGTTACTACGACTCAAATTCAGTTATTTTGATTTTTCAGTCGGTTGGTACAACTCAACATTAGTCTTTACACCAAAGTTTGGTTATTTCAACTAAATTTTTCTTGCGACCCCCAAAATATTCTGAAATCTAATGTAAATATCGTTGTACAACTGAATTTATAAGTCTTTATTGTTAAAATACGCTTTTCAATTCGGTTGGCACTTCATTTCTCTGTGTGTAGTCAATAAGTAATATATCATGTTCAATAATTTAAATTTTACAATCATATTTGTAAACTGTCCAAGAATAAGAGTATCGACAAAATTCATTGCGTTAATAAGTCATAAATAGAAATTATATTGCATACTGATGTTACCTATTATATTTACTAATTCCTTCAAATGCTAACAAACATTAAAAGGACACTACAGACAGACTTAGTTATATAGATTGCTAAAGTGAATACATATGTATGTATTAGGGCGGGTCCATTTGTAGGGAGGCAAAAAAATCGCTCAACGTACAAGGAAAATCATATTCTAGGGATCAAAATAAGAAACTTTGCCGAAGAAACCATACCTCTAAAACGATTCTGATGTCCCGACTTTTGACTAATTTTGAAAAAAGCCCACTTTGATATTTCAGAAAGATTATGGGAACTTCTTCTTTTTTGGGAGACGCGCTAGCAGATTAATGCATAAATCATCATTTTAGGTGACCGTTAAGGGGTTTAAAATTTAAGTTGAAAGAGGGCCTTTTTAGCCGTGTTTTTATAGCAAAATGTACAAATCTCGGGCTAGAGATATTTCAGAAAGTAGGAGGAGTCTTTCCAAGATTAGGGTCTCTATTTCTTCTCCGGAAGACGCTCTAGCAGATGAATGTATAAATTATATTCTATTGGGGCACTCTAAATGGGTCAACGTGGGATTGGGGCACTCTAAATGGGTCAAAGTGGAATTTTTCAAAATTTGACCCTACAGGTCAAAATTCGGGACATCAGAATTCGTTTAGAGGTATGGTTCCTTCGGCAAAGTTTCTTATTTTGATCCCTAGAATACGATTTTCCTTGTACGTTGAACGATTTTTAAATCGACCGGCCCTAATATATATATATCGTTTACAGTTTTCTAAAGAATACTATTGAAATTGTATATGTATTGAATACATTGTATTCATATCTAATCATGTATGTATAAAATATTACATCGTAATATCTAATATTTTCAAAAAGTCATAGCTACATTAGAGTGTCCCATATGAAATTGGTTTCAAAATAATTTCAATATTTCCAATTTTGTTTGTGCAAAAGGATTACATTTTTTGTAATGATGTTTGAAGATTATTTAACCTTAAATACATTTTGATGGCATTTGGATTTTGAGGGATTTTAGAATATTTTCGATATTGTCAAAGCAAAAAAGTGTATATAACTTTATTTAGCACCATATACAATTAGAAATATTTATATCTGATATTAATTATTAATAAAATCATTGATATGATGTCATATTAAGTTATATATTACTATATATAGTCCAATATATAATTATATCATTTGTCTTATATAGTTAGATATAATTTTATACAATTATATGAAA
>JAEKOY010000223.1:0-32254 GCA_021234595.1 Delia radicum | reverse complement strand
TTTTGGATTACTTGTAATCATAATTAATTAACAATCAGAATTGTTCAAAAGAGAATTATGTAATCAATACCATTCTTTTTAAAATGTAATCTTATTGATTACTAATCGTAATCCAAATTTAACAGCTCTGATGTGAAGTAGCTATTCTACGCCGAAAAGCCCGAAACGATTGACCATTTTTAGGACAACGTTCGCCTCGTTATTACCAATACGGCACAAATGTTGGAAAAAGTCATCGAAATTTGACCTCCAGATTAGACTACGTCAGAGCCAGCCGTGGCGGTCATATGCCAGAAGTCGTATTTAAAAATTATAATGCCAGAAGATATCTTTCGAATAAAGTAAATTTCATGTCAATTTAAAAAATTCATCTTTGTTTTATTCCATTTCAAAGTTGTACACCTCTATAAACCCAATTTACAAAGTTGGTATTTACTACTACAAAAAAAAATAAAACTGAACTTGGACATTCTAGTTCGTTTGAATGAACGCTTTTGTTAGTTCATTGGTCTTCAAAACATGTTTGCTATTCAGTTGAAATCGCTCTTTGACAATTTCGATAAATTTTGTTATACGTTACTAACACTTAGGAGATGCTGCAGTGCACTATGTTGATGTTAGGCAAAATGTTATGGGGAGAGGAAAGACGGAGTAGTGTTTGTGAATATTTTATTTGAATTTTTCTACATTGTAAGTGACAGGGAAGACCTCTGCGGGGAGTTTATTCCACACACGGCTGGAACGACTGATGGACGAATTCTATGAGATTCACAATTTATTGCAAATGGATGTGCTCTACCAGATAAGCAGTATTTCCAATGAAAACCGGACCCTGGGGATACGTTCACTTATCTCTCAGCAGAACGCTAAATCCGCTTTATAAAGATGTTGCAATTAGTAAATAAAGCTGGATCCCCTGATACACCAAAATATACTTCGAGGCCCTGTCTATATATGGGAGTTGTATTTGATCTTTGGTGGCATATTTTGGTATAGACAGTGACTAAATCGGAAGGAGTGAAGTACTTCCTACACCGTCGTAGGAAACCAACACTTAAGTGCTTCTTTCGACACTTGATTCTAGTGATTATTACAATATCGAAAGAAAATGAATGGTAAATGTTGCTGTCATCTTCAAAAGAGTAAATATGGTTGAGAGTTTGATAAAGGAGATACTTTAGAAAAACAAGAAATAGAGAAGAACTGAAGTAGCCCTGAATTTAGCTGAAACTCATCGGATGAGACCCCATCAATAACAACAATTGTAGTGCGAATGCTAAGACAGCTTGAAATTATTATGTATATTGTTAAATAAATTATAACGCACGCCGCCTTCGCTTTCTGTTTCTAATTGATTTATTAAATAGTAATTACCAAAGCCTTAACCTACGTCTTCTTATGTACTAACATATGTACTTAGAGTAGATATATAACGGATTATCTCTTCTATATTTACTTATATACATACATATCAGAAATAAAGCAGGGTAAGTCATTACCGACACCAAAAGCAAAAAGCTTTGATACAAGTGCCCCGTTCACAGACATCGATATCCTTACAAATATCTAGAGCAACCATGGATGGACCAAGTGCAATTCTCCGAGAGGAGTGCTAACAGATCACCTGTAGAACGACTTATGTCAATCACTAAGAAGTGAATTAGACTCCAGACTATTCAAAGATGGTAATTAACCATGCTCTGTAGCACATTCGATAGCGATTGGGCCGTAATTTTCAGGGTTCACTGAATATATACTTCTTCGATTGTTCATGACATCTTGGTACATATATATGAGGGGTTTTAAAATAAACACATTAAAAAAGATTAGTAACCAACATTTTTCATGTGTTCTTTTTATTATAATTTTGCAATCCTAATAGAATTTACGGTATCTGCAATGCACCAAATTGTTTGAATTGCCGACTCTATGACAACGATGGCAAGTGTGCTCCAACCAACGGTTTGCCACGTTATTAATCGGGTAACACAAGATTGTTAACCCCACATTCAGCCAACACCTGAGTGACCTTCGCATACGCTTCGCCAGCAGTGTGCCCATTGCATTTTCTGCCTGGGAACCTATTCAAAAGCTTTAAGGAAGAAATCTGAAACTAAAAGTATTCACTAGTTATAAGAGGTTAAACAAATTTATTAAAAGAGAAAACTCATTAGAAAACTAAAAACAGTTTTCTGCTTGGTATGTTTAGGTGACGAAGTATTGTTTAAACTTTTAAATATTCCTCGTAACTCCAGGTAAAGTCTCGCATAGCATAATGATAGTTTTAAAGTTATATTTATTTAAATCAAGCTATTTTTCTTGCACAGCTTTTTTACTGTTGGGATGTGTCAACCCTACACCCAATAAACAGACTCGATATTAGCAACGGTATTTAATGCCAATCGAATGATTTCGGTTGCTACTATCGAATTTTTCGGTTGTGATGACAATCACTCGATTTATAAAAAAGCAATTTTTACACGACAAAGAATATCAATTGCCTCAACAGAACTACGGTGATAACCAAAAAATTCTATAGCTACAACAAACCATTCGATTGGCTACAATGCGAAGCCATTTACGAGTTTGTTTTCCTGGGTGTAGGGTACTTCAATCGAATAGGAAGGAATCTACTAAACGAATGCAAGAAATTGGCTTAGATTTTGGGGACTGAAAGGTTTTGTGATCTGTGATTGTATCCGGATTTGTTTTAAAATATTTAAACGGGAGTATCTTTTCTGAATTTTTAAATTAATTTTTTTAAATTTTATTTTGGAAAAGCTATTTTAGACCAGTGTTTCGCCAAAGTTGGCTATTTCGTTACATCAGTGCTTTGGCAACGTTGTAAAAAGCAACTGCGAAGACACTTCCGTTGCTCTCTTTTTGGCATTGGCAAAGCACCTAAATCTTCAGAAATTTTGCGTACTGCCAACGCTGAGACCAACAACTTAAGTGCTTTGCCAGCACTTTGCTAATCGTATGTTCCTAACGCAAGCTAGCTAAACACTAAAAAAGTCTACTAATATTTGGCAAGTTGGATGCGAAGAGCTGTTTTGAACTGTTTGCTTATTTAACAAAATCTTTTCAATGAATTTAGCTGATAGTGAATCTCTAAATCTATTTTTGTTTAATAGACTTGTACATAGTTGTCTAATGTAAAGTCATGTGTGCTTATCTACTGATTACCAGAAATATAATATCATGCCCATCTATGCTTTTACCAATTTGCATTGAACTTTTAAGATATAAAGCAAAATCCACTGACCTCATATTTTGCAGACCTTTACCTACTAAAAAAGTTTGTGAAATTGTTGGTTGTTAAGTTTGTGTTTAAACGAAAGATTTATTTCGCCTGATTTAGTTTTTAACCATGTTTCGTACAGACATGTTAATGTTGCACTGAATGTTCACTTAGGTGTCTGGCGTAAAATATATCGACACTCGAAATCCAATTAATCAAAGTCGCGACAACTTCTGTCACCTCTTCCTTTTTGTTGTTCCCAGTTATTTTTTTGCACTGTTTTATTGCGAGAACGTAAAAGATCACACAATGAGGGATCAAAAGCAGAAGGGGGAAAAGCATGTTAGCCAAAAAAAAAAAAAAACTGCATCAACATAGTGTCAAAGTTTTAAAAACGGATATAGAAAATTGTCTGGCCAAATCCAGACACGTTTTGTGTATTATATTTTGGTTACTTTCAATGAATTTTTTTTTTTTACTTCATTCAAGATTGTAAATTTAACAAAAAATTAAACAATACAACAATCGTTTTGGCAAAAAAAAAAAAAATCAAAACTCTAAACTAAATGCGTGTAAAAGTTGTTTAAAATTTTGAAAACATTGACCACCATGTTATAATTTTATAAACTAACATAAGTTTAAGTTTTATAAAAATCAACATTCTTTAAGTTTCCATTCAAAATAAGTGTGTGAAATTTTTGTGTTAATTTTTTGTGAAGTTTTTTGTTTGGTTTTGGGAGCCCTATGTCTACACTTGGTATAAATTTGTGCGACAAAAGTAAAAATAAAGAAATTAATTTGATGTTCTTGTTGCACAATTTATGCTATACACAGAGAAAAAAAGCACCAACCGAATTGAAAAGTGTATTTTAAACGTTCGGTTAGTACAACGATATGAACATTAGATTTCTGAAAGTTTTGGGGTTTTCAACTAAAATTAACAGAACTTGTTGTGAAAATTAATGTTCAGTTTTACCTACCAACGGAAACTCATAATAAACGCATTTGAGTCATAGTAACCAAATTTCAGTTCGAATCTGTGTGTAGGTATAGACATTATGTTACTATCGATAACGACCATTGCGTCGTTGTTTTAAAACAACACCTAAATTTAAGGCCCGATGATTTTATATCGGAAGATATATAATTACACAGTAAAAAGGCATGTCATAATTGAAGGTCTTAAATATAGAAAAAAAAATTAAAATTTAAAAACTATTGTTTCAGAGTTGGGATATTACTAACTATAAAACACAGTTTTTGCGATTTTGTTAAACACTTTTTGAAATACTTGTATAATTAGTTTATAGACAGAAGACTGCTAATATAGTAAGCGAAATTTTAGTAGATTCTAACAACAATTATTTCAAATTAAGGTAAATTTTATACCTTTTGCTCATTTAAGTGTGAGCTTACACTATGCACAAAATTACAGTTATAAACCTCTTTAATGGAAAAATAACAGTAATTTTTTCTTGTACTTTATCATATTTGGAGCAAAATTTAACAGATGTGCCCTATGAACTATTCAATATTTGTTAAATTATTTGGAGTAAAATCAAAATGTTTGGTATGTATTTCAAAGAATAACCATAAATATGAAATTTGGGAATTAAAAAGCAAATAATATGATATCATCAATGTTAACTAATTTAAATATTTATTACAAAATACTAAAGGGTCCGCCATCTAACGTTTTTTTTGTCAACTAGTGCTTATTTCATGTCTGATTTGACAGATAACTAGTTTTATCCTTCCGCTGAACGAATATGGTTGTGTATACGCTTGAACAACGCTGGGAAATATTGCGACATTACTTTGAAAATCATGGTAATATTGCAGAATGTGTGCGAAAATTCAAATCAGCCGCAGAGCTGATGTCGTTTGGCCACCTCGGAGCTGCGATTTGACACCGTTGGACAATTATTTGTGGGGTGCCGTCAAACAAAAGTGTTACGCCAACAAGCCAGAGACAATTGACGCTTTAAAGGACATTATTCGTGAAGCCATTGGTGAAATACAGCTGCACAGAATCGAAAATTCGATAATGTGCTTAAAAATTGGACCGATCGTGTAGGCTACTACATGGCCAGCCGAGGCAGCCATTTGAATGAAATTATTTTCCATTATTAACTGGAGGGATTGTACTTTCAAATAAAAAAAGAAATTTGAGAAAACATTCAGTAGTTTTTTTTTATAGAATTTTCAAAAAAAAAAAAAAATTGGCGGACTCTTTATTTTCAGCAGTCTATATTATACAAATTAAATATAGTTATAGTCTCTAAAATACAAAAATGTACAAAAGACTTGGATAACAATTATTTTCCTGAAGAAATATACTCGATACAGATTTATGGTTAAAAAAAAAAAGAAAATGATTTGCTCCTCCAAATATATTTTAAATCACTTTTCCTGCTTAAAATCAACTGACTAACTACAGTCAGCCAAAAACTGATAAAATAAGTCGATTTTTAAGAAATACTTAAACCAGTTGAAAAAAAAATATGTTATTTTAAAAAATTTCTTTCGATCCAAGTCTATTATAACTTCTTGTTTTGTCAAATTAAAAGGTTTTTCATATTATATTCAAACATATTATTCCGGAAAGCCCAAATATATACATGAAATTGCATGATCATGAATTTCAAAAAGGACTCAGCTCCAATTTTTTTTTTAACTTTGGTGTGAATAACCATTTCCTGTATAATATGGGTGACCATTAGGATGGTCCATTTTGAGCACTTGGTGAAATTAAATTAAAAATTATGATAAAAGGCGACATTTTACATGCACTGGCCAAATTTCAACACCCTACTACGATGGGAAGAACTTGCGACGCGACCGAATAACTTGCTGAAAAGTTCGAAATTCCCTATATTTGTAACATTCAGTTTTAAAAAAACTTTATATAAAGGAATGGTTATAAAAGAAAATAAGCCTTATTAGGCCAAACATAAAAATACATAAAAACACAAACACTTAAAGGACCTTCAACGTTCAAAAAAGTTAGTAAAAAGATGAATATCTTTCGATTGATTCAATATTATATATATTAAAGGGTGTTTTTTTCTAAAAGTATAGACTCTAAGTTGGCAACACTATTTTAACTGGCTACCATTTGTCAGCTGTCAAGTGATTTATGTTTTGTTTGGTTTGGCATTTCAACATGAATAGACTGACGCATGAACAACGCTTTCAAATTGTATAAGTTTATTTTGAAAATCATGGTTCTGTCCGAAATACGTACCGCTCACGAATTTTGCGAATTTTGTTTAGCGATTAAGCTCACTTTTGGTTAAATGGATACGTCAATAAACAAAACTGCCGTATTTGGAGTGATGATAATCCTCAAGTGAATGTTGAGACACACCGTTAAATCCAGAAAAACTGACTGTTTCGTGAGTTTTATGGGCTGGTGGAATTATTGGTCCGTACTTTTTTAAAACGATGCTGGCCAGAACGTTACAGTCAATAGTAACCGCTATAGAGCCATTATTACTGACTGACTTTTCGATCATCAATTGAACAACCATGATGTGCAGGAGCTGTGGTTTCAACAAGACGGGGCGCAACATATCACAAAACACGTGCCACAATTTATTTGGTAACCGCATAGTTTCACGTTTCGGACCCGTGCATTGGTCTCCAAGATCGTGCGATATGTGGGGACCTGAATTAATTTGATAAAAAGTGGCAACTTTATAAAACATATGTTTTAAGTTTCAAGGCGCCACGTTGTTTAGTATTTTTTTGGAGCCATGAAAAACAAACCATCTTAGTGAATTTGCAAACATGGAAAACATTTTTCACCGTATGTAATTCAAAAAAAAAAAAGTTTGTGCACGACAATTTGTACGTATATGTGTTTTTGGTAATGCTGTGTCTGTCTGTTTATTTGTGTTTGTGCTTGTTTTGTTTGTAAACTACAAATGTATTTGGTATTTTATACTGAAACTTTTCTATTTAAAATACAGTATGTATCTGAACAAATAATTTGAGAATTATGTCTAAAATAAAATATGAATTTATATATTTAAAAGTCAATTAAAATATTAATTGATTCAATTAAATATTCATTTAGAAACAAATTTAATTAAAATCAAATCTTTTATTAGATATTTTAGGCTGAAATTTTTTTCTGTGTAGGCATTTCCAAATGATTAACGATTTTCTCTAAAAATTATAAACCTATTAATATTTAAATCCGACTAGACTAGTTTCTGCCTTTTATGAGCAGGCTCATCAGTGATTTTCCAATTAAATTGTATTATTATTTGCATCTTATAATTGTCAGATTGTCTCTATATGATAAATTTTTCAACAACCTGCGGCTGTAAGAATCCAACCTGCGTTCACCTTACATTACAAACGTAACAATACCAAGTCATGACCGTTTAGCGATTCACACCCAAGTATGGCCTCGAATCTAATGCAGCTAAATTGCAGTTTCTTTTCTATTAGCTTTTTCTGTAATTGTATATTATACTCAGAAGTGACAACACCAACAATACAAATATTCTATTTTTAGATTTTGTTTATTTTACTTATCTCCTCCGTCTCTCTTTCACAATGTTACCAGATTGACGTATGGTTTTTACGTTCATAGTTGACAACTTTTGCGTTTTTTAAGTTGAGACATCGCCACAGGGCGATCAAGTTCGAGGACATACTCTATATTTCTTTATTAGGATATTGTCCTAACAAATAATCTGCTGAGTTTTTCTGTTTTCAAATTTATTATTTTTTATCAATGGTGATAATCTTTTACTTCGAGCTCATATATATGTATATTAGTTCGCATGTAGTGAGTAAACTAGTTTATATGAATGTTTGATGTTTGGCATGGAATTGTTACCAGTCTTCCAAAACGTGTTCAAATAATAAATTTGAAAACAAAAACTCTATAGATTATTTGTTAGGAAAATATCCTAATAAAGAAATATAGAGTAGCGCCTCGAACTTGAATAACACTGTGTGTAATTTTTTAAGTCATGGCAAAATAACCATATACGGACACCACTACGTGATAAAAGACTAAAAAAAAAAAGACCCGTGTCTCCCAATTTTTTCCCAAAGTCATCTCCTCTTTGTTTATGGGCCGCCAAAGATTTGAGGCCTCGGTATCATTTTCGCAAAAAAGTGATAATTTTCTCAGGCTCATATCTTGCAAACCGTTCAGAATTTGGATTTACTCTCTATGGCAAAGTTGTAGCTCTTGTCATAAAGAACAAAAATTGCGAACATATAAAATCAAAAAAAACTTCACCTTCCAGATCAAAATCGCAAAAAACTTAAAAAAATTCGATTTTTTTTTACCTTTTTTCCCGTGTTCAGGTCCATAGGTAGCAAACCGTTCAAAATTCAAGGAATAAATAAACAATTTCTAGAACATACAAACTTGCTACAACTTTGCCATAGAGAGTAAATCGAAATTCTGAACGGTTTGCAAGATATGAGCCTGAGAAAATGATCGATTAAAATTCATCTACAGAAAATTTAAAAATATTGTTCCAGTAATATGACAACATTTACGAAAATTTTGAGCCCAATTTCGAACAAAAGTTCGAAACTTTTTTTTAGTTAAAATGAACCATAACCGGTAACTTCAATAGCTGGCAAGGAGCTAAAGATCCACTTCAAAAAAATTTTACTTACTTTTCTCATATTCAGTTCTTGAATACAACCAACTCGTGCACAATTCTGAAAAAAATGTAAATTCCTGGCTACGACCCAGCACCCTTTAGTTTTTCGCGGTTTTTCAAAACAGTTCCAGCATAAATGTTTTTGAAGTTCGATAAAATTTATTGTTTAATTAAATTTAAAACTACTGTTTCGTAAAAATTTTATAGTTATTAGACTCCAACCATGTCTATCGATCTCAAAGGGCACACACGTTTCAATTTTTTTTTTTTTCAATTCTCAATAAGAAGCATTCTTTTTAAGAACAATTTTCACTGGGTTTCATACAGTTGAAAATAAAAATTACTTTTTGGCGAAAAACAAACTGTATGAAAAACCACTTTTTAGGTAAGGCAGTTTCACGCCTATTTTAAAAATGTTTTGAAAAATTAAAAAAATTTTTATATAGTTTTCGAAAAATTAAACGAAATTTTCAAATATTTAGTTGTTAAAGGTTCGAAAATAAATTGAATTATCGTTGAAAGTATGAGAATTGCAAAAACAAAGTCATTTAGACAGTTTTTTTATAAATGTAAAAAATTCATATATAAAAACATAAGGATTTTTGTAGGGGAAAACAATTCGAGGATGTAGGGAGAAAAGGGATTTTATTGCTAAGAGTAGGTATTTTCTTAAAAATCCACTGGCAACACTGGTGAAATAAATTTGGTACACACATGCAACTTTAGTAGTAAAAACCTTTAAGAATTACACATCATGCGGGAGGGAGCTATTTTTCGAAGTGACCCGAAATTATTCGTTAAAGAAAATATGCGTAAAATTACTTCATTTCATTTAAAAGCCAGTGGTGGCCAAACGATTACATAGTAGTCTATGAGTAATATTTATGTATCTGTAATAACTTAAACTTAAAAAAAAATATATGCAAACAATTTAATAATTAAACCTAAATAAACAACCCAAACCCTAGTAGCACGAAGTTGTAGGACACCGATCACAGAAACAATATTTGATTCTATAGAAAGCTTTTATAGGATTTAATCAACATTAAGAAGCTAATATTTTCAATAAAATAATTCTTGGACATACTAAATTAAATGCCCTAGTAGACGGCCCAAAACTAAAGCGGTTTACCAGATACTCAGGCATGCCATATTTTATAATCTTGAAAAAGAATATCAATAAACGCATGCCAACATAATCTGTAAAACCCATCCCTAAGAAATCAAAGACACACTCGGTTACATGACCCCTTAACCGCAAGCCATACGTAAACCTTATTATACGGTTAAAACATTTTATCACCTTTTCAAATTTGTGTCACCACAAACCGTGTAAATTTCCAATCCATATAATAAAAGTAATGTTTTCGCTATAAAATTATTTCATTTTCTTTTTAATGTGAAAATTAGCTATTTTTTCACTGATAGAAAAAAGTTAGTAAGAATTTTTACTAAAACTACTAAAAATTAGTTGTAAATTACAGTTCATACGCTAAATAGTAGGATAAGAAGAGCAAAATTAAATCTGTTGAATCTACAAATGTTTAGTTGTATTTGAGCTAAATTTTAGTTAAGGGAGTCTTCTTGTTTGGACGTCTGAATTTTAGCTTTTGGAAAGAAAACGACAATGGATTTTTTTAATTTTGTTTTTGCATTTCGTTACAAAATTCATCAAGAAAAATACAAAATTAACAATTTGTCAATTAGCGGGCTATTTGAAAAGTTTTGGGCTCCAAAATAGGGTCTACCAAAAAAAGGTGTGTTGTTGGTACGCAGCTTTCTGGAACTCACGGTTATCTGAAAGCAAAACGACAAACGTGGACTTGGTTAGTAAGAATGCCTTATAGCCCCATCCCATAAAAAAAATTATTTATCAAATTGAGGCCGTTTGAAAATGAAAAATCGATATTTAACAATTTTTTTATGTAGAAACAAACATATAGAGTCATTCTCTATGAAAACACCGAAAAAAATGAAAAATTGTTGCTGGACCATTTTGGATTTTGTTAAAATTTTGTGGAAATGTTCCTAAGGGTTCCCGGAACCAAAATCCAAGATTATTTAATTTTTGCACACGGCACAACCGGTTCACGCAAAATAAAAAAAACTAAAAAGTCTTGTTTTTGTGCGTAGTGGTTTGAGCTGTTCAATTTTTCTGCTAGAGATATCTACATGGTGAAGGCGTCGTTTTAAAGCTGAAGGATTATAATTTCTACCAAAAATATAAAATTTAACTTAATTCATACACCCGAAAAATAACGTGGTATTGAAAATAAGCATATTTTATTGGTTTTTAGTGTTTTTCAATGAACTCTAGTGTCGGCGCTAATGAATATAAAAGCATAATAATTCTCAGATACAAATTAGACATGTCGGAGAAAAATACAAAATTAAAATTGGCTCAATCTGGCAACTCGTTATGAAAAATCGTTACTTGAAATTTTGAAATTTTGAAAATTTGCATAATTCAGGCTACAATTTGGTCATGTTTGTTAGCAGATACAAACTTGAAAATTACAGAGTACTTACTCCCTACTAACTTTATAATACTTCAAGACCCGTTTAGTTATTTTCACTCCTCTCGGATTTACAGGGTTTTAAAAGAAAAGCCTTTTTGATTTTTTTTATGTATTTTTATACTTTCCTCAATTGTTATATACAGAGAAATTAAAATAAAAACAAGTATTATGAAGTAACAAAGAATAATTATGGACTAAAAATATATTTAATAAATTCAGTAGATTTTTTATGTTTACAAAAATTTTACAAAAATAAAAAAAAAATTATCAACATTTGTCATCACAAAGACGATTTCGGCTTAGAAGCAGAGTGGCACTTTTTTGCCACTTCTCATGGCAAAAGTCCTTGCGACGGAGCAGGAGGGTTTTCAGACCCTAAATATCATTTCCAGTTAGTTTGAGTAAAATCTAAGATATGCCAGCTTTGCCGATTTGGTGATTTCATACAGAATAACTCTATAGTAAACAATTATTTGTCCAGATGATTGAGCATATAACAGTAGCTACCTTAATTCTGCGTCGATTAAGACCTATACATATCATCAAAATCAGTGCAGTATAACTTGAGAAACTATGCGTACCAGATCGAAAATCGCGGTTTCGAGAAAAACGCGTTTTAGTTTTAAGTTCAATTTTCTGCTACTCAATGATTGCCTCATTTATGCAAAAACATTGCTTCACAAAAATGGCTGTATATCCCAAACTTTATCCTTTTAGGATAATATTTTTGAATATCTAAGCTAAAAAAATATGTAAAAAAACATCGACTTTTTTTCCAAACCAAAAGACCCCCTTAATTGAAAGTAACAAATTAATCTGCTAAAATCAAATAATGCAAATAAAAATATGCCTTCTGAATCGATCTGAAATTTTTTACCAAAAATTTATGTTGGTTTTAGCAAAATATACTATTTGCATTCTTCGAAATGTAAGATAAATATATACGCACAATATTTTTTGCGTAAAGACTACAGAATATACGCATTAAATTAATTGAAAAACAGTTAATAAAAAACTACTTACTTTTCGTTTAAAACCATTGTATTTTTTAGTTTATTTTCAACTGTTGAAAAATTAGTTGACAAAATCGAAAAAAAGCAATAGATTGTTTTTGTTTATTTCAATACTCAATATAATATAACAACATTTTGTTTTAAATTGAATAACAGACAGAAAGTTAAAAAATATATTTCTTTGGTAATGTAACTGTATATTCAATTGAAGCAACTTTACAGATTACATTTTTAAATAACTGTTGCACTTTTTTTGGAAAAGTTCTTGTAAGTGTAGTAAAATTTTTGTTGATATTAGAGTATTTATTTGCTGTTTACAAATATTTAGTACAAGTTTATGCTAATTTTAGCAATTAAATCCGATTATAACTAAAATCTTTTACAGTTAACACATTTATTTTTGCTGTTCTTATTTCATTAATATTAGCCAAAAAATCTGCTCATTTTAGCAGACTTTTCTGCAACGTAATTTTTAACTGATTTAAAGCGGATTTTTCTGCTATTTTTACAGGTTTATTTCTATGAGTTTTTTCAACAAAGAAAATAAATTAAAATTTTATCAGGCAGTGTTGCCATATTTTAATTTCGAAAAATTTACTAAAACATCTATATTTTGTTTTAAATACTCAAAATTTTGAAAATCTTATAGATTTTTCGTTTTGAGGAGTATTACAAAATGAAGTCTCTAGCGTAGAAAATGTTGATTAGTTTTGTTTTTTTTATTTAAAAAATAAAAACAACGTTAATTTGGGTGTTTGGTTACATTTTATGTTTACCCTAATTCCATTTTAATGCGAATCAGGGTAAACCCCTTAATCAGTTAAAGGGTTAAATATTTAAAAGAAAAAAATCTAACTTAAAATTCTATACAATTAATCAATAAAACACTCATATTTCTTCTCAAACACAACTCCTTTTCTTCCCAATATGTATACAAATATACGGACAATACAATTTCGCATAAATCACCCTAAACAACACCTATTTGACTTTTGAAAATGCAAATTATCTACACGACTACATGTATGCTATGAATATGGCATGAAAAGAACCTACGCATGATCATCAACATCGTCGTCGTCACAGTCATTGGCGTGGCATAGCATGATGTTCCAAAACATTCATAAGAATGCATTCATCATTCTGGGCATAATACTTCGTATCGTACAGATACATGAATAGAATGAAATGAAAACATGTATAAACTACTGAACACAGTTTTATATATATTTTGAAAAAAAAAAGATAAAACTTAATATCATAAAAAATAATAATAAATAGTAAAATATAACAAAAAAAAAAAAGAAACAATTTCAGCAAATAATTTGCGTATTAAATCTTTATATAGACATCTGAACATCTTTTAATTTAGCTTTTTATTAATCTAAAAAGGAGTCTAAATATGAACAATTATGAAATTAAGGTGAATTGTATTCATCAACATAATTAAAATTCATTAAAAGTAAATTTTAAATATGCCGCCGCTCAAGGTGGTTTTTTGCCAGATGACAAATATACTACACAGGCGAACAGGGTTTGAAGTGATGAAAAAGTATTTAAAGGGACAGGGATGGTAATGCTATTACTATAGTATTTTTTGTTGTAGTATTAAAACCTGATATATAATATAGTCCTTCTTTGACTCAATAGCTTGGGGAACAAATTATACTAATGCATTTTTAAAATTTCTTAAACTATAATCACTTTCAGCAATCAATATTTTAGGATATTTCTATAACTTTGTTATAGAAAAAAAAAAATACATACACGCAGAGAGAAAATATGGTTGACAATATGATTGCGGCCACAAAACTATATTTCCTACAGCCATAAATGGTTGTTTCAATTAAATTAATGTTGTATCAATCACATTCCACTAATAATATGGTTGCTTTCATCAAAGTAAAAAGTTCTCTTTTTTTGCAGTTATCATATTATTGTACTGCCCACAATCAAATTACAGTTTTTATTATCATATTTCTCTCTCTAACTACAGAAACATTATAGTTGCGCCAACCATAAGATGATCAGCCGGTTTTCTTATGAGCGTCTTCGCTCTTTTAGTTTCATTCTTGTTTGAGATTTTGTGAAAAAAGTCTGCCACAATAACTTAAATAATGTTAAACAAAAATACATTACATACACAAATGGATAAACACGTAGTGGTGTTAGTTGTAAGGCTGAACCCGGTCTACCCTGGAAGTAAAGGCAAAATTGTAATTGTCGCGCACAAACAACGTGTTGGTGTTAATTGCAATGGTGATTTGTTTTGTGGAAGGATTAATAAGTTGTGGTCTCAGGCTGGTCTACCCTGGAAGTCCTTTCAAAAGTTGATTGTTGCGCATCCCTTAAATAAAGCTATTTGTATTATATGGGCATACAAGTGTTACGAGTTAAGTATTAATTGATAAAAAAAGTGCTTTGTTTTTAAATTGTTTGTAATTATGCAAAAAAATATTGTTAGACAAAAAAAAATATGAAAGAAAAATTTAAACAAAATGCATGTGCTTTTAAGTCTGTAGAACGAATAATCATAATATTATTGCAATAATCATAATATGATAATAAATGATGACGAAATTCGTGTCCATGATCATAATGTGATAACTAGGACTATGATATGGATATAATGCAAGTGTTATGATTGCTGCAAACATGGTTTGATCATTATAAATGTAGTGTAAAATTGTATTCTTAACAATATTTTTATGCGTTATTTATGCTGTAATCAGATGTATAGCTTGTATTGCTGATATAATATTTCACAAAGCTTTTTCTTCAGCGCAAAGACAATTTGATGATTTAAATTATTTTACACCTAAGTTTATTTAAATGTATGAATTATTAACTAAATATAATAAATATACCATTAAAAAACATGCATATCTTTTTAATGCAGCTTCAACACGATGCAGGGAGAACTCTGTACGGCTCATATTATGATAATTCATACAAATTTCCGGAACCATAATATGATAACATTGGGATATATGTGGAACCATAATATGATTATATAATTGTCATTAAATTATATAGAAGCAGATAAGAGTATGTTTGGTACATCCATAGAAACATGGTTGTCGCAATCATAAATCCAAAAATGTATGATGCTCTTCGAATATGGTTGCCTCTACCATGTTTTTTCTTTGCCTGTACAAAAGCTGTTTCTATTGGTGATCTGGTTTTTTTTGTCTTTCTTTACATATTTAAACCGGGAAAATATAAAAAAAATAGTGTTTCAAGTTTGATATAATTAACTTTTTTCAATGAGCTTTTTTTCTACTAATTTTTTCTATTGAGAAAATCTTTAATTCTTAAAAAATTTTCTCGCTACATTTAATCAAAAATTTATGGTGTTTTCAGTTTAAATAATTTGGAATACCAAATAGTTATGGGAGAAACTGCAAGCTTTGGAAAGTTTGTATTAAAAATGTAGAATTAGATAAAAATTTTTTTTGTGGAACTTTCATAAATAGTTCGTCTTAGCCGAGAGTTCGTATGAAAAAACGTGGGGACTTTCAATTATTTTAAATAAAATATCGATATCTTATTTGAATGTATTAAGATATTATAATATATTTATTTGAAGTAAGAATATGCTAGAGAAAATGGATTTTCGCTTGTTTTAAATAAATTAAAGTGGACTTTATATGTAAATGGCTTTTCTAACACAAACCAAATAAATAAATAACGCAACACCCTACACAAGTTTTTTACAATAATTTCTCCAAGAAATTTTCAAACAACATTTTCCAATTACACAGTTCAACAAAATCAAAAAAATTTGATGCATCGGGGTTGCGACCTATTTCTGTAACACTTTTGGACGCAGATGACCAATATGGAGTTAGATTGTTTTAGGAAATTAAAATATTTTGATCAACTTTTTTTAAAAAAAAACACAAAATTTTAAATAAGAACGCAACTTTTTTGTAACATTCAAATAGTATCAACTATTATCTTTAATTTAATATCCCAATGGGGAATGAGGAGTCAATTGTCCTAAAAGTGATTGGTTAAAGAAGGAATTATCACAGGACTGGTATAATTTAATACTGAAGTGGGACATGCAGTGTCAATTGTCCTAAACTTACCAATCCTGTGAGTGGTAAAGGGAGGACATATCACTTAACCAGAATGCTTATTAACAAGTAAAAGCCAGTTGACCAGAACTTTACCCATTGGAAGCTGTTTAGATTTTGTTTATTTTATACGACATGGCCTTTTGCGACAGTCTTGTGGTATGTCCATCTTTGGTTAGTCCTGTGACATGCCAATATGTGATTTAAAGCAGGACAAATGACCCCCTCCTATGACAAGCCAATGTTAAAGTTGCCAGTTGTTTACATAGGGTAGGGTTTAGCAGAGGACTGGTCTCTGGCACGAAGGGACCGATCCTGTGGCACACGCAGAACCGGTCCCATTCCCCATAGGGATAGTAAACGTTTTGAAAGGTATCTCTATGCATCTATTTGAAATTTCTCATTTTTCACAATTTCGTTAATAAAATATCTAAAACGAAAAGAAGATCCAAGTCTTTAATACGTACCTTTAGTAAACATCACAGGTTATTTGATTTTTGAAAAAACGTGGTTGATTTCTCTTTTAATTTACGAAAAAAAATACCTTAAACTACAAAAATTATATATATTTTTATGCCTTGAAATTATGGAGTCTGTGACAAATCTTAATTAATAAAATTCAGATAAAACTTGTTTTTCTAATCAATACCAACAAAGTTCCATTTAAATGAAATACATTTGCTTAAAAATAACGATTTTTAATGGCGCATGTTCAAAAATATATATTATTATTTTCCCCACAGTAAATACATACAAAATTAATTTTGAAAAAATATCAAAAATATTAATATTTTATTGAATTTTCGAAAAAGTTTAATATGAAACCGATAGTTTCTTTCGCAAAAATTAATTAAATGGATTATAAATTAACATCATATGCTAAAATTTTGCAAATTTGATTAAGGGATTTTATAATATTAACAAAAAAAGAAAAATAAGAGAAGTTTTAATTTTAATTGCAAGGATATCCTACATCCTTTACCCAATTTCAATTAATTGATATTTTGTTTAACACTCATCATCCATACTTTAAACCCATATTAAAAGATATTCGAATTTTATTCCTTTATATGAAATTTTAAAGAAAAAAAAACTAGTTTTTTGGTAAAAGTTAAATTTGCGATTATTTCGAAAAGCGTGATCTATGTTCTAAAATCTATCACAATTGCCTAAGTCGCATCTCCGTTGCATTTTTAGTGTTATAAATGGAATGTAGTTGATTTCAAATAAAAATATAATTTAAAATTGTACATGGAACTATATTAGATTTTATCTTAAATTTTAAACTCCTTTAAGAAGATCTGATTTAATATGGTAGCATAAGTAAAAAGTCCCCATTTAGATAATATGGTAGCATAAGTAAAAAGTGCCCCATTTAGATATGGGGCAATATAAAATTTCTTCAAAAAACAAAAATTATATGTTTTTATATATTGTGCCTTACAAAACAATTTGTAACAAAATATAGTTGTATTAAATAATATAACATAATATATAGCTCTTTTTACTCTGGTAGCATTTATATTTTTTTAATGAACTGAAACTTTTCTACGTTATAAAGTCAATGTATGCATATTAGAGCGACTCAAGTTGTATGGAAGCGAAATTCGTTCAAGGTGTACCCCGCTCAAAATGAACATTGGTATTTTTAATGATTCGCAAATTTCGCAAATTAAAAAAAGAATATGTCGCCAAAAAGTCGTGGATCATTTTTTCTTTTCTTTCTTTAGTCTTATTTCATCCATACATGATCTAGAAACTAACTCCGCTATCATATTAGAATTACCACAAAATTGCATTTATATATATTCCAGAGCACCGTGTAAAATGCATCTAATTTGCAAAAATCTAAATTATTTACCTACAATCATCATGTACTTGGCAACAGAAAAAATTTAATACCCATAGTGCCCTAATTAAAACGAAGAGTTATTGCATTTTGTCAAAACGCGAACTAGCTGCGACCCGTATTTAATTAAATCGACTAAAGATTAAAATATGTTAATTTGGCATTTTTATTAAAACAACCCCGAACAAAAAATTCAAATATCGTTTTTGTTACAGAATATCCTTAAAAAAAGGACATGGATTATCGTCCTTGGACAAACTGTGGATACAGTTGGACGCGCCTTAAAACACCCTTTCTTATAATACCCATATTGTATATGTTGGTATGGAAACAGATTCCCAAATTAACAAAACATGCAAAAATAGACCTATTTTCAAAATCACGAGAGGTCAATGCTGGAGGCCAAAATATTTTAAATGTCATCTTAAAAAAGTCCAAGGTTCCTTTTTAGGAGGGTACATCGAGCCCTTTTTCGGAATTTTCGGAATTGCCAAATTTTTTATTCAAAAAGTCTAAACATATAAATATGACTTTTTAAGTAAACTTAGAAAAAATATTTTCTTTAACAGCAAAAACTACACAGAAAAAACTAAAAATGGGTTTCAATTAAAAAATTTATTGAATCAATTAATATTTTTTTTGATTTTGCATCTATCACGACAATGATACTATCAACTAAGCCTTTTATTAAAATTAAGAAGGAAAAAAAAGTTATAAATAACTTCTACAAAAAAAAAAATATGATACTCACAAAAAATGTGTGTGATCTATAAGTTGGTATGTGTGTTTTTTGCAATGCTAAGTCTGTTTGTATGTGTGCTTGTTTTGTTTGTTAACTTCAAATGTATTTGGTATTTCATACTGAAAATTTTCTATTTATGCATACAGTGTATGAAAAAATAATATGATAATTGCGTCTAAAATAAAATATGTATTTATATATTTAAAAATAAATTAAAATATTAATTGATTCAATTAAATATTTGTTTAGAAACAAATTAAATTCAAATGTTTAATTACATATTTCAGATATTTTTCTGTGTATACTCCATTCTTTTTAATATATCTATGAGAAAAACCCTCTAGAATTTGAAAATCTTTTCTTTAAATTATAGGAAAATATTGAAAGTTTTTTATGTAAATTCTGCCAGATATACCTTACAGAAAAAATGACTGAATCTAAAAATCTCAACAATTATTAATAATATTTGTTCAATGTGAAAATATTTCTTTTCAAAAAAAAAAATCAATTTCTATTTCTTCATTATTATATTACACAGAAAAAATTTTGTTCATAAATAGAACGAATTGCTTTCATTGATTTCAATTCTTAATATGTATGAACAAGTTCATGCTACGTATGAACTTTTTTATTTTTATTTTTTAATTTTAAAAACTTAAAAAGCCGGAAGAAAATTGTTTTAATTTTCATTTATTTTTTTCTGTGAAATAAAAACGTTTCAAATTTTTCTTTTATAATAAAAAATCGTTATTTATTCTTAATTCTTGTTGTTAAAGAAGTGATTTGTGAAAAAAATAAGAAGCTGTTAACAATTAGAATTTAAAAAGATAAAAAAATGAAGTGTTTTATGTGCAAAGAAATTTGCCAAAAAGTGTGCATAAATCGAAAACCAATGGTGAATTTTATGCACTCATGGAAAATGGAAATTTCGTGGAAGCGCTAGCTTTATTGCTGATATAATCCATGATTTTTGTTCACAATGTCCTACTTAGAACCTCTCTTTAGTGCTTCTAAATCAAAAAAAATATATTAAATCGTCATAACGATATCTCATCCTCGAGGCAGCATTTCAGTAAAGCGTTTCAAAAAACTCATCTAATTATGATCCGAAATCATGAGTATTTTCTCCTGGGATTTAGTGGTATTGTTCTATTTAACAAATTTTTAATTTATGTACATTATCTAATTTATTTATTTTCAATTTTTTGTATTTAAAAACAATAATAATAAAAATGCAGTTATTATGCATATAAAATCTAAAAAAACCTTATACTTTAATGGGAAAATAGATAAAAAATATTTTTTATTATGAAAATTACATAATATAGATAAATTTGGTACATACATATTATAAACATGATTCGTAATATGTATGAACACATTCATAACTCGAATGAATAGTTTTTTGGAAACTTTTTCAGCTTCGGTTTCATATTATGTATGAACAAGTTCATACTATAAATGAAAAAGTTTTGGGAAAAAAAATCATGTTCGATTCATACAGTTTATGAAAAAATTCATTCTGTGAATGATTTTTTTTTTCTGTGTAGTTATAAAAAAAAAAAATTGTTTCTCAATTTGAGGGCTGAAGCCCTCCATAGCCCCCTTATATCCGCGCCTGTCAACACCTCATAAGATCAGCCTATGAATTCGTTATAGGAAGAAGTTTTAAGTTATTTTTAAATTCAATACATGGAAAACAGTTTTTTTTATCACTTCTTTATTCATTTTGCAAAATGTGTTAAATAAAAAGTGTTTGCACCGTGGATGTGGCTCATTAATTTAATCATATGTATTTATTTCTGTTTTAATCAAACAACTCATAATTGCGGGCGTATTTATTTAAAGAGCACGTGCTGTTTCTCTTTGCCACTTTTCCATTGCAAGAATTGTCGTCATTATGATTATTTTGCGTTTAAAGATTTCGTGTGAATTTAATTGTATTTAAGTATCTAATTAAGAGATCAAAGTAAATATGATTTCTTTGGGGGTTCCATACGATCATTATTATTATTATTATTATTATTATTTGATGTCATATTATTGTAGATTTTTTTACTCAAATAATATAAAACGTACAAAACAAGGGGGTATTTTTAAGATTTCGACAATGATCACAGAAAACATTGTAACGTGTCAAAAACAAAGTGACGAAATTTACTTCCTGCTTTATAATGAATTCGTAATCATTAATTTAAACAGATTTAAACAGTTTCTCCTTTGGTAGGGATAATAAGGCGGCAAAGTTGTCAAAGGATAACAATAATTCAAAAAAGTTTTGTATATTTTCCCCCAAAGATCGAATTGCTAAATAACATTAATTTAATGTTCTATGGAAGAGAAATGTTTTTTTTATGGAAGAGTAAAACACATATCCCTCGATTTACACCATACTTTTTTTATACGATTTTTTTATTTCTCGTGTAAATCGAGGAATATGGAAATTACCTCGAATTACACGATTTTTTTTTTTAATTATTTAATTTAAAAACTTTTGTATACATATTGACGTTAGTAAAAAATTAATATACAGTGCAAGCTCGATTTTCGCGACTTATTAAAATACAGAATCCAAACTTTGTTGAAAAATTATAAGTAATTTTTAAAATTATAATTGTATATTTACATTTTAAACATTTTTAAAGAAATTGGAGATTTTGAGTTGCTATTTTGGCAAATTATTTTTTAAAATAACTGCTGAATCACGTAGACCTTTTGAAGCCAAAAATTGTCGGACCTAAAAAATGTTTACTTATGAACAACTTACTTTTACTTATTAGTGAAAATTAACTAATTATTTTATTAACAAATTCGTGATGGAACTAGTCCTTGAATAGAAATGATGTCATCCAGCGTTATTACTGGACTTGTACATTACAGTATTATTGAAAAAGTATTTAAAAGCGCGTTGGTTTTTTGATTTTCCAACAACCAACAATTTCAGTTAGTCTGTGCCATGCGCATTTGAACAGGGCAAAAAAGTTATTCGCTCTTTACATATTTTCTTCCGGGAGCCGTTTTCTCATTACATGTGACAAGAATGTGATTTGGAAGCATCCTATAATATAAACCGGATTCGTCGGTATTGTAGATTTGGTGAAGAGTAAACCCGTGCTCATCAACGTAATCCTTAAACTCTTTCACAAATGGATCAATAAGATAAGGTTTCGAAGACAATTTCTCGCCCGTAATTTATAAAAATCTTTTTCCATGTCGACGTTTAAATTTCTTCAACCATCCTTCACTGGCATTGAAACCTGAATTGGTTTGATAAATTTCGGAATACAAATGACTGGCTTTTGATCGTAAAATCTCTGCTGATATTGGAATATTTTTTCCCCTTTGTTTTACAAACCACGTATAAAGCATTTTTTAAATTCTTGGGTACTTAGCTTTCTTTAAGGGGCAACGTTTGCCAGGGCCACTTTCTGTTGTACGTACAAACTTTTTTAATGAATTTTCTTGCTTTATAATGAGGTAAACCGAAGACTTATGCAACTTGTAATTCACGCAAATTGAATTTATGGAATCTCCACTTTTAAATTTTATTAAAATCTCTAATTTTTGAGAAATCGTTTTCTTTAAAATATGTTGAACATTTCCCATATAAAGAGATGTATTTACACAACAAATGACATGAATAAACTGACAAAATTGAAAAATGAAATCATCCAAAAATATAATTATGTATACCAAAAGACTTGGATTTCCCTTTTTTGCTTATAGACATTGTACTCAAATTTAATAAAACAGATCATAGAACCTGCAATGTTAAAAAGTAGGCCGTTGCGATAACCGGGCCGTCGCGATAATGGGTAGTCGCGAATACCGAGCTTGCACTGTACAAGCTAACTTCTTTTTTTTACTTCTTTAATTGATTTTTTAAAATATCAGAATAAAACACACAAGTTCATTGACAATAAAATTAAAAAGGGAATTATCCATTTATGCACGTACATACAAAATATATCAAATCAAAATCAAAATATCAAAAATATATAAATCAGTCAGTGTTTACCATACAAGTCCGCTAGTTGTAGTTTTTTTGTGAAAAAGAAACATTATAAAATTTATATAAATAAATCGGATTATATACATATAACTTTCATAACTCGATCGATATTTTATAAAAATAAATATGCCGAAAGAAATTGTAAAGAAGCAGATAAAAAGAAAAATTATATCTTTAGAAACCGAAATTTAAATTTTGGATTGTTTCTGCAAAGGAGAAAAATTATCAAGAGTTTCTAAAAATATAACATTCATGAAGCCACAATTAGATCTATAAAAAAGAATGAAAACACTATCAGGCTGGGTATGATGTATCTAAGCGTACAACTTCGTACGTTCGGGACCCTATAGTTGACAACATGGAGAAGGCATTAATGATTTGGATTGAAGACCTTACACAAAAGCGAATTCCAATTGACACTAATGATGAGCTACCATCAACATCCTCAACAGCAAAAAATCGTTTACAGCTAGTCATGGTTGGGGAACAAGCATCTGCTGATATTGATGCTGCAGAAGAATATCCAGAAAAGTTCGCCGAAATTATTTCATATACTCCTCTTCAATGCTGACGAGTCGGGTTTATTTTGGAAAAAATGCCTGAGAGCAATTTATTGTCAAAGGGTATTATAAAGGGTCCGCCATCTAACTTTTTTTTTCAACTAGTGCTTATTTCGTGAATGGTAACACTTAGCTCATGTCTGATTTGACAGATAATTAGTTTTATCCTTCCGCTGAACGAATATGTATGTTCGTTATCTTGTAAAAAAAAATGAAAGAAACTGGCATCCTCATCGATTAACCAAAGCGTGAAAAGACAAAAACAGTGCGTATACCCGAGAATATTGCTGCTGTAGCAGAAAGTGTGCGTGAAGCGCCATCAACATCAATTCACCGTCGTTCTCAACAATTTAACATTTCGGAGACATCATTGAGACGAATTTTGCATAAAGACCTTGGTATGACGCCATACAAAGTCCAATTGGTTCAGGAGTTCAAAAAAAAAAAAGTTATTTGGCGGACCCTTTATAATGAAATTATTGGTTTCAATAAATAATAATAATGACTCAGGTGGAGACGAGTAAGAAATGGTTGCACTGATAACTAAAATTATTGTGAAGGCCTTGAATTAGGACGAAAATTAGGAAATCACTTTGTCCAACATGACCAAAATGTTGAAAGAGCTCTAAAGTTCCAGAGATATATTTCTCATGGCCTGGCACAATATCGGGAGGTAAATAAATAATTGAACAATAATACGTCACAAGTTCTTATAACAAAATATATTTCCAAATCTCTGCGGGCTGAAGTTATCTCCAATATCGAAACAGAAACTTTTGATATACTATCGAGTAATGAAAGTGACTCGTCACCAACCCGAAAGATAAGATTAGTTGGCACTATTAGTTTGAAATGAACTGATCTCTTTTAATAAACTGAATTATTATTTTTATTAGTAAATAGTAGACTGATTTTATTGATTTTTGTTTAATTTATAGTACCTGGTTTAATGGATTTTTGATGTTATTCCAGGCTTCATAATTTATTTTTTGGTTTTATGAATTTTATAACTAAATTTTGTTTATAAATTAACTCATTTTGTTTTTTTTGTTTATTTTACGTTTTTTGCATTAAAACAAAAAAAATATATATATTAAAAAATTACTTTATATACAGCATTTGCCTTTTTTTCGATTTACACGATTTTCCATACAAACTTTTTTGAATTCGATTTACACAATTTTTTCTGGAACGTATCTATCGAGTAAATCGAGGGATAGGTGTATTCATAAATTAATTTCAGCATCTACACTCGAATGTTTTTCTGTTTAATTGCAGATAATATGAAATTTTTTTTGGATAATAAGTTTTGAACCCAGAAGGTTGAGCATTTTTATTACGATGGTGAACTTAATTCTCTATAACGAGTTTAACAAACGGTTGAAATTTGTTTATTATAATAGGTTATAATTGCAACTGAAAAATATTCCATCAAAAAATTAATATAACAATATGGAATTAGGGCATTCAAACCAAGAAAACTTGTCAAGGTGTGTTATACATAGGTTTGCCCACATCCCAAAAACCAGCCAGATTGACACTACGCTCAAATGAGCTTAATTTCAAACAAATATATTGACAAATAATATTACTCATACGTATAAAACAGCTAAATTTAATTAAAAACTGAAACAATAAAAACATAAAAATTATAGGAAAACTTAAAAAAAAAACAAAAACGTAACAATTACAACTCAGTCCACATATATCGCACCCCTAGTTCAAAAGTGACTCAACTCAAAATTTTTAATTTTTCAGAAAGCGAAAAAAATAGTTACAACTTTATACCAATTGAAACATAAAGAAAGACATGACTGTTTTTTAGCAACTGTTAACAACAACAAAATACACTGATATTTCTTTTATAGATAAACATGTAAATTGTGCATAGTTTAAGCATAAAAAAAAAAAATTGAGTTGTGTCACTTTTGAACTAGGTTGGCGATATACTTTGTACTTTTAGTAACAGACTTAACTAGTTCTGTTCTTTTAAGCGTTAATAACTTCAAATAATTTTTTATTTTTGTAGAAGTTATTTATAACTTTTTTTCCTTCTTAATTTCAATAAAAGGTTTAATGGATAGTATCATTGCCGTGATAGGTGCAAAATCAATTAAAATATTAATTGATTCAATAAATTTTTTAATTGAAACCCGTTTTTAGTTTTTTTCTATGTATGGAGTATGTGTGCACAAAAAATTAAATAAATTTGAAGACCTTCAGTCCATTCCATTTGTTGTCTATCATGGATCTCATGATATATAAAAGAATAATGTTACTCACTCACTCATTACCTGACTCAACAACGACCAGCATATACCGCTGGAGCTAGGAACTTGAAATTTGGCATGGCGGCCTGCCCACACCCCTTTGGCTAGAAAGCTCAAATTATCAATACATATATGTTAATTCGGACATGACATTGCTCCTCTGTATGTTACTTTTTTTAACTTTACTAAGAAACGTGGTAAAAGAGGGTCTAAGATGTGAAAAAGCCCCCCCCTTTGAAGACCGCTGAAGCTAGGAACTTGGAATTTGGTATGTGGGTTCCAAATCAGGAGTAGACATCTGAGCTGATCGGATTTTTGCAAATTAATACGGAGAGGGCTACTAAGGGTAAAGGTCTCCCCTTGGCTGCCTGGCCAAACCGCTAAAGCTAGGAATTTTAAATTCGGTTTGCGAGTTCGTAAACAGAGAGTAGAGTAGCCAAAAAGGTGAAAAGTCTGACCTAACTCACTCAAATAATACTTTTTATATTTCGGGCCTGGAACGTGGTACAAATATGAGTTCACGTAGATAAACTCTCCCATAGACGGCCAGGCCAAAATTTTTTATGTCTGTTCCTTATCACGATAAGACATCTGGATAACAGGATTTTGAAAATTATTTCCGGGAGTGGCAAAAAGCAGTAAAGTCTTCCCCTTGGGTGAATGGCCAATTCACAAAAGTTGGAAATTTGATATTTATGTAGGCTCCTTACCATGAGTACACATCTGTATAGACAGGATTTTTGGAAAGTTTTTCGTTGGACTTAACTCACTTATACGATAAATGTTGAAAGTCTCCCCATAGCGTCCTGCCCAAATCGCTACAGCGAGGATCTTGAAATTTGGTATGTGGGTTACTAGTCTTAAACCGCTTAAAAGAAATTTTAAAAATTCCTGTGGGGAGGGCCATAGAGGGCAATAGTAAAATAGTAGACATACGCTTAAATTTTTAAAAATTTCTGCGGGTAAGAGCAAAAGTGGGAAAAAATCTTCGCCTTGACGACCTGCCCAAACTTCTTTGACTAGAGACCCGAACTTAAATGTATATGTTTCATCGAATATGACCCACCCCATTGATAAGTGGTATTTGATAAATAATAAACTTAAAATTTTTTTTTTTTTTGCAAATTCCTCTCCAAGCTTAGAGATAACTTTTGAAAACTCCAACAGCTCCGTGGTTAAAATAACAAAAAATCTCCAGCTTAAGCAAGCAGCATAAACCGTTGGAAGTACACGCAGAGAAAAAATTTGGTTGCAATATGATTGAGGCCACAAAACTATGTTTCATACAGCCAATAATGGTTGTTTCAATTACATTATTGTTGTATCAATCATATTTCAACAATATATTTTTCGGCTATCATATTATTCTCTGGTCTACAATCATAATATAGTTTTTATTATCATATACCTCTTTATTATCATATACCTCTAACCTACCTACAACAATATTATAGTTGCGCCAACTATAAGATGATCAGTCTGTCTTTTTATGTGAGTTCTTTCTCTCTTATTTTATTCTTGCTTAAAATTTTGTTAAAAGAAGTTTTGAGAAGCCGTCAGTCAGAACAAATTAAATACTATTAAACAACAAAAAAAAATAAAAGTAGAAAAACAACGCAGTAGTGTTAATACAATGCTGATATTTTTAGTAGAACAAGGAATAATTTGATAGTCTCAACCAGGCCTACCATTCGAGCATTGATATGCATCTCTTAAATGAAGTTTATTTATTTATTTATTTATTAAAAATTAACTTAAATATAAAATTATAAGCTAATTTGCAAAAAAGAGCAATAGCAGCTTAGGCCTTCAGCTCAGTGTGAATGATATAATGTTTTAAATTTTGGAATTTATTGTAAACATATTGAAATATTATTTAGTGTATTTACATTAAATTGTATAAATTTGTGGATTTTAAGTTATTAATGATTGTTGATATATTTTCTTCAGATGGGTCGGCAAGTAGTTGGCTGGGATCTTGACTTTTTAAGATTAGTTGCCTTTGATTATGGTAAAGTGCACAATCTAATAGCATGTGCGATGGATTTGTTGGATAAATGATATCGCAGTCACACGGGTATGTAACTGGTATTTTTAGAAGGCCGCCGTGTGTGAGTTTTGTATGTCCCAGCCTTAGTCGGGTTATTTTTATTGAGTCCAGTCTGTTAATGTGACTGCTGATGATAGTTGTGTTTTTCGGAGTTGTTGTTTATTGTTTTATACCAATTGGATGTTTGTGAATAGGTGGTGTCTTTGTTTTTAAAAATGTTGTTATATGCTTATGTATATCTTTGATGTTGTGATTTTCTGTTTTCAATACAGGGGATCTAAGGGAGGATTTTGCCGCAGTATCAGCAAATTCGTTTCTGGAATGTTGACGTGGCTAGGGACCCATATAAATTTTATGTCTGTTGTTCTTTTGATTAGAAAATCTCGGATGTTAGATGCATATATGTTGTTGTTAGTTATATTTAATATGGCTTTTAAGGATGAGAGTGAGTCTGTGCAAATGGCATACTTGCCTCTTTTGATTCCAATATGTGATATTGCATTATTGATGGCGATCAGTTCTGCTGTAAATATGGAACTGTGGTCGGGTAGGACACCTAACTTTATAACTGTATTTTCTGTTGTTACGCTGTAACCTACGTTGTCGTTGTTTTTTGAACCATATGAAGTTGTAATCTGATAGGTTGTCCTGGATATCTTTAAACATATTGCGGAATTGTATTGGGTTAATGTTGTTTTTTGTGAGATTATGGAGGGATAAGTTAATATTGTTATTGTGTAAGTACCAAGGGGGGGAGTAATTAATTTTTTTCCGGGGAATTTGAAGTTGTTGTTTTATTAAAAGTGTTTTAAGTTAAATAACAAGTACTGAAAAAGTGATTTATTTTCAAATTTCTTGTACTAACATTGTAAACAAAATAAAAATTAAAGAATATGAAAGAAAAATATAAAAAAATATAAAAAAACCTCGTGCTTTTAAGTCTTTGGTACGATATAATCATAATATTTTTGCAATAATCATGATATGGTAATAAATGAAGACGAAATTATTTCACATGATCATAATTTGATAACAAGGACTATAAATACATTGTGAAATTGTAATCTTAACAATATTTGAATGCATACACCGATTTGAATATTGAAGCCAATTTTTCAAATTTGAATTATTGATTTCGCCATTATTAACCTTTTTTTCGCTTTGGTAGGCAGTTTAAATAAATTTCGCAGAAACTAATTTAATGTACCTGAAAAAAAATTATTATATTACGATAACTTTTGCAAATGGAAACTTTTTTGCTTAAATTTTGGCAACAACATTTTTTAAATGCGCCCACATATTATACCAAAAGTATGACTCTGGGGTCATTTTGGAGAAGCAATGTTGTCATTAAAATTTATCATAAATCGCAACTATATATAGTATAAGCCGCTATAAGCAAATACATTTGTTTGTCAAAATATTTGCCATTAATTGACTTTTTTTTAAAGGACTAACACTTATTCAGGTCAATTGAAGTTCATTAAGCTAAAACTTTAAAAAAACATTAAAAAAAACTTCATAAACGTGAAAAAGTGGTTTAAATATAAAGTTTTGTGTATTAAATATGGGCCATAAATATGAGCACAGGTCTTGTCATTTAATTCCATCAAAACAAAAGGAGATTGATTGCTTTCGAAGAGTTTTAAATGCAAAAAAATAAATGCAAAACCGTCAAACTTTGAAGACATTTTTCTCGAAATCTGTACCATTGATCAAAAATATATATAATTGATGAAATATATATAATTGATGATCAGATCTTTATTATTTTTTAAAAATTTTTATTAATTTTGTCCACCTGTGTAATCAATGTCTTTGACAAGCCGGAATCAACAAAACATTTTAGATTATTATTATATCAAAAATCTATATGAAGACACATTGTTAGTGTCCTTTTGTATAAAAACCTATACACAAATCTTCCATGGTTTGATTTTTTTTTATATGTCTTGCAAGATTTGTACTTTTAGAGTTGTACTTCTTAGTATAATTTTCCTCGTCTCTACTACATCTTAACATGCTGCCAAATCTAATGCATTCTGAGTGTATCTTTCAACCTGGTTTTCGTCCACACTTTTTATGTGCTTATTACCACAATTTTTTTAGCAAAATAAATCAGTGAAACGTATGTAAAATATTAGTAAACCATTGATTCAAAACAATTAAGTGCTAAATACACAATTTCAACAAAAAATTTGATGAGAAATAGTGTGATTGATTTACAAGACGTTGTACATATTTTTTATTTAACTTGTTTTTTAAGTGTAGTTTAAAGTTGCAGTGAACGAATACCAGCGAAACTTCGTTATTTTAATGCAAAGATTCATTAATAACATGCGTATAATTTTCTCAGTGTATAATTTAATTTATACAACTACTACATGAGTCTGAAATTTTTTATATAAATTTTAGTAACTTTCATAATTTTGTAGGCAAATTTTAACTTAATCTGAACTTTTACATAGGAAAACTAAATTCGCTGCCTTTTTTTTAGGATTCATCACAAGACTTTTATTTTTTGAAAATTTTGTACTGTTTCATATTAGAAAAACATGTTCTCCCTACACATAATAAACAAATGACATGGAAGGAGAGAATGGAGAGTGATGATTACAATTATTTGTTTTTTTATAATTCATCACAAGATTTATATTATTAGAAAATTTTGTTCTCATTTCATATCAAAAAAAATGGTCACCCTACACATGATAAGCAAATGACATGGAATAAGAGAATGGAGAGTGATGATTACAATTAATTGTTTTTTTTTTAGAATTCATCACAAGATTTCTGTTTTTTGAAAATTTTATGCTGATTTCATATCAGAAAAATGGTTACCCTACACATGATAAGCAAATGAAATGGAAGGAAGAGAATGGAGAGTGATGATTACAATTAATTGTTTTTTTTTTTAGAATTCATCACAAGATTTATATTTTTTGAAAATTTTATACTGATTTTATATCAGAAAAAAGTGGTCACCCTACACACAATAAACAAATGACATGGAAAGAGAGAATGGGGAGTGATGATTACAATTAATTAACACTGTAGAAACATTTATTTAGCATAAATTGTGGCAAACACTTAACGAATTTAAACATTCAATCTCATACATACTTATGTCTGCATGCATGAATATGTGTGTGTGTGTGTGTGTGTGTCTTCTTGTACATATATTTTTGAACCATAAAATGAAAGTGTAATTCATTAATTCAAGTTCCAGATCGCTTAAGACGGAAACATAATGCCACCTCATCATTATCGTTGTAATCGACATACGGACACGTCTGAGTGAGTTGCCATTATTCAACAAAGACGACAACACCATCGCCTCCAACAACAACACTAAAAACAACAACAACAGTAACAAATGAGAAAGCTTAACATGTCAATATAACTAAGCATATGCAAGAAAAACAAAGCTTCTTCTGAACAACAGCAGCAACAACAACAGAACCAACAACAAAAAGGTAAATGCATATAAAATGTTGTCGATAAAGAAAAGTTGACTTCTCAAATAACACTAGTGTTCTTAACTTCAACACCAACAATTGCTACAGAAAAGGCGTATCCCCCTTTTATTATTTTATTTTTATTTCAAAAATTATAACGTGTCATCATTGTTTGTTTTCCACTATCATTATACTTTTTGTTTTGTCCACCTTTGAGAAAATTCTATAAGATCGATCACAAAGTATCCGGAATTCCGTAGAGGACATCTTTAATATTGTTATCTACTAGGGTGATCGATTAGTAGACATTTTTCGGAAACCGGTTTTCGGTTTTTTCCGAATAGTTGGATTTCTGGAATTTGAAATAAAGCGGCTAACCGGTTTTTAAAGTTATTCAATTTTACTCAGAAATATAATTTTTATGAATATGAGCAATTTAATTTTTTATTTGTGAAATTATTATTATTTTGGATCAACTTGAGAAAATGTTTCGATGGTTTTCAAAAAACAAAATAATTTTAATAAATCATTTAAAATTTTTATTTATGAGCGCTCCGAAGTTGTTGTCTGAGATGCAGGCTTGTAAGACTAGGGGTTTTTCTCCAAGTTTGGCGATTTTTTGTTGGTCTTGGCGGACAGAAATTTTCAATTGAGGACATGGTATTTTTTGGGGTATTTCAAAATATTTAGGCGCTTGTTTGGGGATATTACAAATTTTTTGATAAATATTTTAATTGAATATACATTTACAATAAAATCAGCCACTATGACATCTGCCAATATGACATCCAAGCATCAAGGGTTTTTATGTAAAAA
>JAEKOY010002246.1:0-14917 GCA_021234595.1 Delia radicum | reverse complement strand
AAAAAAACTATTTTTTTTTTAGTTTCTCTGTTAAAAATTGACAAATATGGATGCATACATGAACACACATTCTTCATACATGTGCACATGTATCCATACATGATTCAATGTGTTCATAAATCATTCTTATATGTTCATCTGTGTGCATTAACGAAATTGCGGTAATATTTACATATATAATTATACATGTCTATACATTTCCATACATGGTCATATGTGTACTTTAACGAAAATTGTAGGTAATATTTATATATATGATAACATATGAACATATATGTCTCCCATACGGTGGTATATGGAAATTTATAACCTCGAATCACTTCCTATAAGAGCCTGAATGAGTTCATACATGTTCATAATTGATGCATATATGTTGATTTTTAACTGGGTTTTCCAAAAAACGATTTTTCCTTAAATATTTTCTTACCTGTGCTGAAATAAAACACATTGATATAATTTTTTTTAATTTGAAATTAACATTTATTTACTTATTTTATTTAGATCCTATTACTGCATGTTCAGTTAGCTACTAACTGAGACTTCAACTGACATATTTGTTGTTGTTTCCCATATAAATTTTCAATTAAACTGTTTGTTAAATTTAAACTGAAACTTCAGTAATCGGACCTTAGTAGGTAATACATGAAAGCTTAAAATTAAATTATTATTTTTTTGTATTGTTGTTAAAGGTTAAATTATACACCCTGTATATTAGACACTACTACTAGAAAAGGAGTGTTTTGTTGCTTTTAATTTTCCTTTGAAATTAAAAATACTTTATTAAAAACTAAATTTTATTTAATGGTTTGTATTTAGTGTATATACAAATATTGACTATAAAGATCGAATTCATCTTAACAAAGGTTGGCAACACTTTTATAAAATTTATATACAATCTGACATGACACTCACTGTAACTGATAGAAGGCGGTCCCAAAATTAGCAAACCAGACGTTTAGATGGTTGGCAGTAGTTTGAAAAAAAAATTACTTTGGTGAAGAGTGGCAACCTTATAAAATATATGGTTTAAGTTCCAAGGCGCCACGTTGTTTAGTAGTTTTTTTGGTGCAATAAAAATTAAACGATCTCAGTGAATTTGTAAACATGTAAAAAAATTGGTACTCGTTATGTAATTCAGTACCTTCATTTGAAATGTCCTCAGTCCAGCCAATATTAAAGCTGAGCTAGAATTCTACTCTGGGGGAGTCTGCACCTTCGTGGCAGAGTTTAGATGAGGACGTACGATCTGCAATTTGAACGAAAATTTGCGCAAGATAGGTGTCGCGTTTGTTCACAATAAAACAAAAAAAAAACGTCGTTAAGATGTTTCAATAGAGTGTTTGGCGATGTTTCAATTTATTGATTAGCTCCCTCAGATCATTTTCTAATTTCCAAACCTGAAAATATGACTCGCTGGTAAGAGATTTGCCAACAATGCAGAGGGGAATCGACAGTTGATGGCTATTTTAAGGAGCTAGACATTATGTTGAGAAATAAAGAAAAATGTTTTCCAAATTTGTTGTTCTTTCTTTGTTAGTTCGGCTAATTTTGGCACCGCCGTAACTCCCATATAAGTTATTGACATTATCTGCTTTTAATTTATTCCTTTTTTAAATTAGTATTAAAATACTTAAGCATACAAATTGTTTAAAAAAGTGTAGTAAAAAATATAATAAGACTACTATTATATTTGATTATTTTAAGCGTCAGAAAGAAAATGAAATAAAATATAATTAGATCATAAAATACACTACTTACAATGTACACTTAGGGTAACCCAGCAAAATCTTAGTAATGTGCTCTTCATTACCAGTATGTAAATATTAAGCAGTAGAATTAGGTCCAACTGCATATAATTCGGCGTCAAAAACTAACTTATTTTTGTTGGACGAGGTCGTTTTTGTAAGTAGTTTTACATATTTGCTTTATGAAAAAAGCACAAAATTTGTACCTCGCTTACCCGCTGCATTACAAAAATATAAAAAATAAGTGCTTACCAAAGTAATTAGTTATTCGTATGCTTAATAAAAAATAGGTGGTTACAAGTTTGTAACTAATACACACTTATACTTATCCTTATTACCAAACAAAGTTTTAAGCGCTTAAAAAAAGGTCGAAAAACATTAAAAAATAAGCCGCTTAAATATAAAAATAAGCCGTTAAATTTAAGAAATAAACCGTTAATTTCATTATTTTTTTATTGAAATTGTTACAACAAAGAATAGTTTGTAACTTGGAACTTCGTCAGTCAAACAAATATGCAATAGAGAAATTGTTTTTCCTAAGATTTAAGGTTCAAATTGGTTTATCAAAACAGTTTTTGATAAACCAACAACATGTAACATTAAATTTTCAATTAAAAAAATTCTTAAAAATACCGATTACTAAAAAATAGCAAAAAATATCTAAAATAAGCCAACTTTCTAAAGAAATACGCTAAAAGTAGCTTATATTAAAAAATAAGCAAATATCAAAAAATAAGCTAAAAAACTCTAACAAATACAGCTTAAAATGTTCATAATTTCATGATCAGCATTTGTATTTAGTCTAAATAGTTCCATCCTTTCAAATAAAAAACAAGCTCTAGGTCTTTTTTTGGTTGCCTTCCTTATAAGTAATACAAAAATAAGTAGTTGACAAATATACATTATATTATTAGTTAAATAAGCAATCGTAAGTAAGCTTGACTGCTTATAAAAACGACTTCGTTTAAAAAAATATAACTGGTGCTGACGCCGAATTATAATGTGTTGAGATATTTATTTTCATTATATAACCACTTAAGTGGTAAAGAAAGTTTTTTGCTGGGTAGATAGACATTACACATATAGACAAATTTATACATCATATTAATTTTGATTATATTGTTAATGGAACGTAAGGATGAAAGGATAATACCAAAAAAGGACAAATAAACTCGCAATGTTATTGTTTTTTATGCTTTTATTTTTTATTATTATCAAGGGTATTAGGATGGCTTTTTTCAAAAAACTACTTCAAATAGTTATGGAATTTAAAAGGAATGAAAACAAGATAAATTTTCAAAATAATTGAGTTTTTAAGTCCTAAAATCTGAAAGTTTTTTAATTCTTATAATTTCCTAATCGGAATGTATTATAATTTGAAAATCTTTTCTTCAAAATCAGTATGAATTTATGAAGAACTTTTTGATTACAATAAACTATAGATTTTTCTCAAACAATCGTTAATTTAAAATGCGTTATGATTTTAATATCTTATGCCACTATTTTAAATGGAAGAATATTTTTTATCTGAAAACAACAGTTTAAAATGCAGTAATTATTACCAAATTGTAAAGATGCTTTAAAATGTTTGTATTAGAAATTTATTTTACGACATTGTTAGAAAATTTTTCTGCATTTGTTTGTTATTTTTCAATACCCTGTTTAAAATCGACATATATGGATCCATATAGGAACACTAGGGTGACCGCAAAAAATCAATGTCGGAATCTTGTTCGTCTTAACCCCACAAAACGAACCCCCTTTCCAGATATTGGGATAGCCAAATTTGAGCCCGATTAAACGACGGTAACACGTGCCGCTCGTCGCTCAAAATTTGAAAAAAACGAATTTTTTGGCCAAAAAGTTGACGTATTGAGCCATAACTCGAGAACAGTAAATAATAAAACACGCACGATATCACAAAAGATAGCTTATTTTGTTGTTCAAAATTTATGTTATGAACAAAATTGTTGTAACTCTGAGTCAAACCGAGTTACGGCAGCCTTTAGCTCCGAAAACGTGACCTGGTGCCACCAGGAGCATACTTCATATATTATGTTATTATGTGATAAATTTTTAATTTTAATTAATTTATTTAATTTTTATTTTATTTTTATTTTAATTAATTTATTTAATTTTTATTTTATTTTTATTTTTATTTAAATATATAGAAATCAATTTACCTAGACTCTGAAATGGCATCCACATCAGGTGTACAAAGCCTGATCAAGGATAAAATATTTCTTGTTGGCTTTCCCATTCACCAGATCACAGGTTGTAAACTACCCTCAAATCGACAAGTTTTGTGTGCTTTATTTTATAATTTACGTACTGTAAAATTAACTCTAAGAGAATCAGCAAAACTTACTATACGAGAGGTGTTAATTTTTTGGCAGAAAGCTCGAATTCCGGCTAAAGATGAGCAAAATGCAATAACAAAGCTTGAAAAACTTCACGTCGAGTGGAGAACTCTTCAAAAAGACAGGAAGAAACATCGGAAACGATCAAAAACAAATTTAAACAGTTTGTTGAAAAGTTAGACGATCTTTTTGATATTGCTCATCAAGATGCCTTGACTCTGATGAAATCGGAGTAGATAAAGCTTTTCTCGTGAAACAGAGGCAGAAGGGTCGTCCAGGTTGCATGTCTGGAGTAGATCGCAAGTTATCTAGAGCTGAAGAAATCAAGGCGCAAAAGGAACTCGAAAGAATTAACCGACAAATCCAAGAAGAATATTTTGATATTGGTGAGTTTTTTTATAGTATTATTCCAATTTATTATTATTATTTTCTTGATGCTTCTTAGGGACGGATGATGAGTACAATTTCGGAGAAGAAGAAGACACTCAAGAGGACATCATCTACCAGGAGCTTGAAACTTGGAGGCAATGGACATCCCGGAAGAAGCTGCAGAAAATCCAGGTCCATCTGATAGAAAAAGGATGAAAGTTTCATATGCAAGAGGCGTTCACGAGATTTTAAACATGAAATTGTCAATTTTGTTAGATCGGTGTAAGGTATCCGACAGAAATGCCACGAGAATTTTAATAGCTACACTAGAGGCACTTAACCTTGACCCTCTTAAGTACAAAGTCTCCAAAACTTTCTTACATACTATAAGGAAAATGTTCAGAGAACAGTATACTGAAAATATTTCAGATAAAGTAAACATTCCAGAAAAAGAGGCCGTGGTTGTCCATTGGGACGGTAAACTTTTACCGGGGCGTTTTAAAAAAATGAGCAATGTGAGCGAATAGCTATTGCTATTTCATACGGCGATAAGAAACAACTGCTGGGAGTTCCTGTAACAGAAAACAGCTCAGGAGAGGAGCAAGCACTTGCCGTATATGAATACCTACAGCAATGGGGTCTTCCCAACACCGTCAAGGCGATGTGCTTTGATACTACAGCATCCAACACTGGAAGATTTAAAGGAGCATGCGTCATATTGCAGCAAATGTTAGGAAGAGAATTACTGCACCTAGCTTGCCGTCACCATATCTTGGAAATTATGTTAAGAGGCGTATTCGACACAAAAATGGGTTCAACCACGGGACCTCATCCAGACATTTTCAAAAGATTTCTCCTTGCGTGGCCCAAGAAAGACAAACAAAAATATGACACAGGTATTAGTGACAATCTAATACAAAAGCAGCTATCTCCAGAATTAATTGCACATGTTACTGCTGAATTCAAAAAGAAATTAACTGAAAACCATCCAAGAGATGACTACAAGGAGCTGTTGCAGTTGGTTCTCGTATTTGTAGGATCACTAGACGGCAATGTTGTGGGTTTTAGAACTCCAGGCGCCATTCATCACGCCAGATGGATGGCAAAGGCTATTTACTGCTTTAAAATATTTATTTTTCGGCGCCAATTTAAGATGTCTAGATGAGAAGAAAGTTCTGTAAGTGCTATTGCTGTTTTTCTAGTTAAAATTTACTGTAAAGCTTGGTTCAATGCTCCAAAAGCTCATCTAGCGCCAAAGCAAGATTTAGGCATTTTGCGTAGTCTATTAGACTATAAAGAATGTGACAACGACATCGCAGAAATAGCACTCACTAAATTTTCGAATCATTTGTGGTATTTGAATACAGAGTTGGTTGGATTGTCGTTCTTTGATCCCACCATTACAGACGATGAAAAGTTATTAATGGCTAATAAATTGCTCAGTAGCACAGATGAACCATCAGAGCAAGCCAGGGTTGTAAATCCAAAAGTTAGGAAAGAAAAGTTAGAAGAGTTGGTTGATGGAGGATTAATTAATTTACTTTCCAAAGAAACGTTTAATTTTTTTGACCGATTTAATATAAAAATAGATTTTCTTAGACAAAATCCAAAACACCCTGGCCTCAAAATAATAACTTCCAAGAAGGATTGAAAATTGTCAAAACATTAAAAGCAGTAAATGATATGGCTGAGCGTGGTATTAAATTAATAACTGACTTCAACGACCTTCTGACAAAAGATGAAGAACAAAAGCAATATGTCCTGCAAGTTGTAAGCAAATGCCGAGCATTGTATCCCGACGTTTCAAAAAGTACTTTAACAAAAGCTCTATAATAAATTGGATAACTATGTAATATTATCGAATATATCCCTGATTTTTATATATTAAAATAAAAATGTTCTTGAATTTAACTGTATTACTTGTGTTTTTTATTACATTTCTACTTTAAACTCAAAAATATAACAAAAAAATTAAAAATTTATCACATAATAACATAATATATGAAGTATGCTCCTGGTGGCACCAGGTCACGTTTTCGGAGCTAAAGGGCTGCCGTAACTCGGTTGACTCAAAGTTACAACAATTTTGTTCATAACATAAATTTTGAAGAACAAAATAAGCTATCTTTTGTGATATCGTGCGTGTTTTTTATTATTTACCATTCTCGAGTTATGGCTCAATACGTCAACTTTTTGGCCAAAAAATTCGTTTTTTTTCAAATTTTGAGCGACGAGCGGCACGTGTTACCGTCGTTTAATCGGGCTCAATTTGGCTATCCCAATATCTGGAAGGGGATTCGTTTTGTCGGGTTAAGACCGACAAGATTCCGACATTTTTTTTGCTCCATATAAGTTGCGGTCACTCTAAGGAACACATATGCTTCATACATGTCCACATGCATCCATACATTATTCATATGTGTTCAGAAAGCATTCTTATATGTTCATATGAGGAATCATATATGTTCATCTGTGTGCATTAACGAAAAGTGCGGTAATATTTACATATATAATCAGACATGTCAATACATTTCCATACATGGTCATATGCGTACATTAACAAAATTTATGTAATATTTATGTATATGATAAAATATGAACTCTTATGAACATATATGAATCCTAGTATATGGTATATGGACATGTATGACCTCGAATCACTTCATATATGAGCATGAATGAGTTCATACATGTTCATGTTCATTTATGAACATTGTTCATAATGAATGTATATATGTAGATTTTTAACCGGGCAATTACAAATTCATATGTTTTTAGTTAGTTTTTTCCCCTATGGTTTTAACTGTCATTTTCAGCAGATTCTATCGGAAAAATTTTTTTTGAGCGGGTTTTGAAAAAAGTAATCTAAACAATCAAAAATTTGTAAACAAATTATTTAAACTTAATAAACCCCTATATAATAATGTTTTAAGGGTGGGGTGGGTGGGGGGAGGGATGTGATTACTTCACATTTTGTTTTGTCTTTGCATATGTCAATAATAGTGGCATGCTTCTTCTATTTGTCAAGCTTTCTACCCAGATAGAATTTTGATTTTAATATTCACAATTTTCTGTAAACTAGTTAAACTTTTCTTCATAAAGTGAACAAACATTTTCATGAAATTAATGAAAAGCACCATACTTTTTATGAAACTAGTTTTTTAAAGTAACTTCTTTGTTGAATTAATGAATCTTTTAATAAATAAAATGATATTTTTCATAAAATTTATACAAATTGCATTAGTCTAATGGAATATTTCAGTGGACGTGTTCCAGTGAAACTTCATTGGTTCTACACACAGAGAAAAATTTTGTTATTTGCCAAATGAAATTCGGTTACTACACTTAGGGAACTTCTGCTTTAAAAATATGTAGTTGTTTGGGTTTGTAATACAGGTTCTTTATTTTTAATGTAAATGTCAGTCATTTGTAGAAACAAATTAAATTTTTTACTAACTTTGTAGTGTAAAAAACAGACCACATTAAATGACTGTTTTATGATTTTACATTCATTTCTTACAGTTGTTTTTTGTTATTTAAAAAAATAAAAAAAATAAATATTTGTTTATTTTTTACTAACATATGTATGTGGTTAATTTTGTTTTCTAATTGTGGTTCATTTTTTTTAACATTAAAAAACAAATGACAATGTTTGTTGAATTCACTGAAATGTAAGTCGTCCTTTCTTTAAGTGAAATTTCATTTTTAACTACATTTGCGGTGGTCTTTGCCTACATAGTATTCTAAGAGTACTTATCAAATTGCGTTACTACGAATTTCAGTTGGTTAGTACAACTTAACATCAGTTTTCACAACAAAGTTCGGTCAATTCAACTGAATTTTAGTTACAACACTCAAAATATTCAAAAATCTAATGTAAATATCGTATGTGCTAACTGAATTTAGAAGTTGCTATCATTAATATATAGTTTTCAATTCGGTTGGCACTTTATTTCTCTGTGTGTATGCTCAAATTCATTAATATCAGGCAGAGAATTCACTCAATCAATAAAAGCATCTTTGTTCAAATTAACTGGATAATGGACACTCGTGTAAAAATCTATAGTTTTTTTCGTTGAACTGATTTTCAGAATAATTTCTTAGGTTTATGATAAACAAATCAACCTAAAATTTTAGGTGACGAAAAATAAAGAAATGTTCGGCAAACTTATGTAACTTTTCCTAAAATTAATGGAAAGCTTATAACTTTTTATTAAACTAGTTTTTTAATGAAACTTCTTCATTAAGTTAATAAAACAATTAATTAATAAAATGATATTTTTCATAAAATTTTATACTAATTTGCATTAGTCTAATGGAATATTTCAATGGACGAGTTCCAGTTGCTACTATGCGAAATAAATTAATATCATGCAGAGAATTCGCTCAATGTAGTATTCAATGGAACAGTTGGCTAAAAGATATATTTTATGTTTTGATATTTGGAGACATTATAGACAAGTTCCGATATCTGAATGAAATTAAAGAATTTTTGCGTTAACCCTGAAACCGGCCTAAGTTTTTTTTTGCCCATGAAATTTGTACCACGTGTTCGGCACGAAAAATAAACAATATGTTCTTCTAGATTTTTTTTTGTTGTTGCGTATTTTAGGCGATATCAAAAAGAATATGTTAAGAGTGAATCTCAAAATCTAATCCATAAAAATAAATATGTTTAGGAATTAATTATTCCTCTTACGAAGATATAACTACAGTCGCAAAATTACACCTTTTGTACTTTTAGTTGAGATATGGCCATTTCCGTTTTTTAAAACTGCGAAAGTGGGGGGAAAAGAACCTTAGCTTGAATATAATCAAATATAATATTTCAGCCAAATATAATCTTTCTGCCAAATATAACCAAATTTCATGAAAATCCTTCCATCCTGTTTTAATCCTGTATATCCTTGGGCCAAAATAAGAGCTTTTTTTAAATGCTTCAGCTTCAATCTCACTTGTGAGATATTCTTTTTTTCCACACTTCCACACTTCTCGCTTCCAAACCATGCACTGCGCACACAAAATAGTTCTCATACTAGTTTGTAAATTTGGTTTTCTATCCAAATAGCTTAATTTCTTATTATAAAATATCCATTTGGCTCGTTTAGTTTCAATTTTAAATAGCCCGCCTAGAGGCGGGCTTGCCGTTAAAGGGTTACATCAAGGAAATTGCATTGGAATTCGTCTTTTGATACTTTTCATTAAGTTAATTCAAGTTTTCATAAAATTGTATGAAGAAATTTAATTTTATTTATGTAAATTTGCTTACACTCAATTAAGAAGTTTTCATTAAAAAATTGGTTTGTTAATTTACTGAAAAAAAAATTTTTTTTGGTCCAACTAAATTTTTTCTGTGTGGAAAACTAATTTTATTTTTTTTTTCATTTAATTTAAGGAAAAACACGAAAGCTCTAAAGCAATCTAAATGCCATACGTTTTTCGATTCTGAAAAAAGGCAATTAAGCCAAAACTTGTTTGTTGAATTCGTTATTTTGTCCTCAAATATTTTAAATTTAGTTTTTTTTCTTTTCACAAACATTTTTTAAAACTATAATTTGAACTATGTAATTTTATTTTTCTGTGTATGCTTTAAGACATTTCCCAATATATAGGAAATGTACTCCCAACTGGATAGTTCGTAACTAATATTTGTACCTGTTGTGAATTTATCATCACAATAATAAAAGTCACCCTATTATCAAATGCGGAGGAAAAACATATGCCTATTATTGTTATCCTTAAAAAAACATTGTCATTTACATAAAAATACTATAATAATAAAAATACAAAAAAAAGTTGTTTTATATACATCAAAATTTTAATAATGTGTTGCGGTGTAGGTGTGGTTTGGATGTTGTTCCTCCTCAAAATTCTTCATTGCTCAGTTGTATCAACACTCATCATCAGTAATTGTATAACTACCACGAAAATCACTTAGCGGTGCATTCATATTCGTGTTTGATGATGAATTTCTTGTTGTGGACATTAATGGTGCACCCTGGAATGATATGGCCAATGGCAATGCTGAGGGAGCACATAAACTAAGAGCACTACGGTCCCTCGGTTACCGAACGAAAACGTGTGGGTCGTCCAGATCTAAAAAGGATATTAAAAAAACAAAACTATGCATTAGTAATATACAATTTTGTAAAATAGAAGCTTTCTTAAATCAACTTTCGTAAAAGGACAGTTCCATCAAACTTAAAAAAGCATACATTTCAATAGATAACTTGTAAAACAAAGTTTGTTATGAAAGCTTTTACATTTTTTATTATATTTAGCAATAAATGCCTTTAAACAATACATGTTAACTCTGCAAAAACTTGTTGTTTTAATAAAGCTTTTTTTTTTAATCTTGACATAAGAAGGTTTAATTTCAGTAAGACCCGATTACTCAATGTCCAGTTAAATTTATACAAACAGTTATATTGAAACTTTGTATGGGAAACAACAGCAAATGTGTCAATTAAAGTCCCAGTTAGTAGCTAACGGGACATTCACTAATCGCGCCTAAGAGTAAAAATATTTCTTTTTTAAAATTATTAAAGAAGCTTTGTAAAAGCTTTTATCATAAAGCAAACATCACTTCAAATCTTTTACTGTTCGCATTTATTACTTGTTGAAGCTTAATATAAAGTATAACAAATCTAGAAAAAAAGCTTTAAAAAATTACTTTATCGTCATTTTTGAAAAAATATGTATTTATTTTTACATATTTGTATTTCTAGAGAGGTTCGAATATAGCTGTTTGTACAAAGAATAACTGTTGTATAAAAAAAGCTTTATAAAAAGCCTTATAAAAATTTAAACCTTTGAAACTGTTTTAGATCCAAACAGACAGAAATCTTTTTTCTAGTTCATGCTAAGAGAAAAAATAGCAAGTCTTTCGAAATTTATTAAAAAAGTTTTGAATTTTTGTCAAGAAATGTTTGTAATAAGCTTTTAAAAAAATAAGGTTTTACCACAAAAGTCATTTAAAAAGTTTAAAATTAAAAAACTTTTAAGTGTTTTTAATTAAAGCATTTTTATTTAGTCTTACACCCAAATAATATCAAAGCTTTTGTAATTTATTTAAAAACTTTAAAATTTTTTTCGAACAATTATTATAAAAAGCCTTTTTAGTTCCAACAAAAATTCTTTGCTCAAAAATTTGCTTTACATTAAAAAAGCTTTTTAAAAGTTATGTAGTTAATTGTTTCAAGGGTAAAAATTAATATTTAAAAACTCTTTATAAAAGCAATTCAAATTACTAAGCAGACATCTTAAACTTTAGAAGATGTTAAAAAATTGATTTAGAAGCATTGATGTGAAAGCTTTTTTTTAAATTTTATTGTTTTTAATGCTTAAAAAACGAAAGGAGATCTCTTTACAAAGTTGTTTTTAGTTAAGAAACAGCTTTAAGTTATTTTTAGTTAAGGTTTATGTAAAAAATATATAAAAACTCTTATAAATATAAATTTAAATTATTAGACGGAAATAACATTTTAAAGCCTTTAATTGCTTTTAGAATGGAAAAACTTGAATTGAAATTTATTTTATTGTATTATCCTTTTAAAGAGCTTTGCTTAAAGAAAAGCTTTTATTCAAAAAGGCTTTAAAAAGGCTATTAAAAATAAAATCCTCTAATTGTTTTTCGCCAAAGCTTTTATATGAAAGCTTTTGAAATTATTAAAAGTAATTTTAATTATTAAGCAAATATCTTAACATTTTAAAAGCTCTCAATTATTTTTATAATAGTACCATTTAAATTATGATCTCGAACTGATAATTCAAAATGAATATTAAAACAAATTTAATTGAAAACATACGCTTTAGTTAAAAACATTTTTTTAAAATTTTATTGTCCTTAGTTCAGATTTAAGTGAAAATATCAACATTGATTTTAAAAGCTGGTATCAGCACATTGTATAACTAATCATTATATTAAAGCATTTAAAAGCTATTTATCTTGATGTCAACATCAAAATTTTGTCTAACAACAAATTTTAAGCTACGTAGGCACAAAAATATTTAAATTAGTTTCATACAATTTCCTTAAACTTGTTACCAAAGAAATACTACATTTAAAATGTCTTTAAAGCTTCTTTTGTAAGAATTCTGTCTTAAGCATTCAAAAGCACAGTTAGTACGCAGTTTGAAATTTCCTGAATTCTTCCTATTAAGAATTTATTTCGAAATATTAGTTAAAGTTTGCAAAAGCTTTCACCCAACCCGAATTTAGTTCTTTTTGAGTTCCTGCAGGAATTTTTGCTGTTTCAACAAATGTAACTTACATGAGAATAAGTCATGTACTCTCTTTTTTCTGCTGGTATGGAATATATATTTTTATACCAATTTCACTAAGGGAATATTCGCTAATGTGAACTGTTCACAAAAGTCGACCTATCGGTTTTTAACTTGTTGTTTGGTAAAAAATGTTAAACATGTCATTAAGAACAATTTCCGCTAATATCAAATAATATCTTTTAATATCAAACAAGTTTGAAAGAATTTACCAAGTCGGATTTTGCAAAACGGTAAGAATATTATTCACAATTTTAAATGTAACTAATATAGAAGATAACATTTTAAAATAATGTAGGCTAATTTGGTACCTGTTTGTGTGCAAAAGCGGGCAATTGATATTTCCTTATTTTTAGTAAAAAATTCCCAAAGAGTTGGCCTATAAGCTGCCGTATTGTATTGGATTTGGAATAATCCACCTAGTTTCTTTTACGTAACCCAAATAGGGAACATTCCCTTAATATTAATTATTCAGAATTTTATCATGATTCTTTCTTTGAATCTTTGAGTTTCAATTCAATTAGGACTTTACTTTGCCATTACTACTTAATTTCCATGTACTTCTTCCATTTTAATCCATTTACATTTTCCATTTCAATTTTTTGCCACTTACCTTTCACAATTACACTTCAGCAAACGTATAAATGCAGCACGAAATGTTCGATTAAATATTGTATAAATTATTGGATTTATCGTTGAGGAAACATAACCCAACCCACAAACATGTATTAACAACATGTTCGGGCACTTCACACTCTGGACAAGCAGCAAATATAATGTTTAATATAAAAAATGGTGACCAGCACAAAACGAATGTAAAGAAGACCAACCCAATACTTTGGTAGCCTTTTGTTCGGTGGCAACAGCATTGGCCCGAAAGGTTATTGCGTTTATTGCGATTATTGAGGGAAACTGTAGAAGACAAAGAAAAGTAAATAAAGAGTTAACACGATACAAAACATATAAAAATGACCAAAACGAACAAGAATCATCAATATTTAAGAGATAATTTAAAGTTAAGAATTAAATACAGAGCATGGATTAAAAATCAAAGAAATATTTGTATGAAGCTTTAATGAAATAAAAATTAATTATAGATGCCTTAAGGTATGCTGTAAATTTTGAAATTAACAGCACTGTAAGATATGCTACATAAGAACATAAATTGATTAGTTAAGGTAGAAAAGTAATTTTACTTTTTATGATTTTGACCAAACCAGGCAGGTCAATCTAAACATCTTTCCTTGGACACAAATTAAAAATTCATCATTTCCTCAAATTAGGAATTTCACCATATTAGTTGAAAGACAAAATATCTATTTATAAAAGCTTTATGTACGATATTTTTAATATAAACGTTTTTTATTTTAGCATATGATATTCCATTTAGATGTTTTCATAAAAATTTTATGAAAAATATTTTTTGTGTATGAAAAGCTGCACTTAATTTCATTAAAGCTGATTGTTTAAAAGAATGCTTTAAAAAGTTGAAAGGAACTTCTAAAAGCTACAATATTTAATATTTTTCCTTCCTGTAATTTAATGATTTACTGTATTTTTCAAAAATATAAAACTTCTGAATATTATCCTGAAAATTACCTTAAAAGCTCTTGCAAATATTTATTATCTACGAATTGAAGTATAAATTATAAAATTTAGGAAGAGAAGTACGATATATACTGTGCTTTAGTAATCAAATTTTTTCTTTACTTATTTATAACATTTAATCGAAAAATGATAATGTGGGCTGTGGTTATACAAAATCAAAAGCTTTCGAAGATTTTTCTTGTTGGTATAATATTAAAACTTTTTTCTTTATGATTTACAACAATATAAACGAATGGAAAGAAACTTTTTTAAAAGTAACTTAAAAATGCTGAACAAAACAATTCCTTTGATTACCACGGCAATGATACAGAAAAAATTAATAAAGATCTGACCATTCATTTTATATATTTCGGACATGCTGATTTCAATGGCGCACTTAATTTTTTGATCAATGGTACAGTTTTCGAGAAAAATTTCTTTACATTTTGGCGGTTTTGGCGGTTTTTTGCATTTAAAACTTTTCGAAAGCAATCAATCTACTTTTGTTTTGATGGAAGTAAATAACAAGACCTGTGTTCATATTTATGGCTCATATTTAAGGTACAAAACTTT
>JAEKOY010002245.1:0-14925 GCA_021234595.1 Delia radicum | reverse complement strand
AAAATAAAAAAATCAACCATGGAAGATTTTTGTATCTGTTTTTCATACATAAAACAAAATTGTAGATTTAAACAAACTTAATCTATTAATTAAATAAAAAAAATTAATTTAATAAAGATTAAATGTGTATTTGTGAACTAAATGTTTATATATATTAATAATCTTGGTGTGGTCAAATTGCAAAACACATATGCAATAAGTATAAGCGAAAGACAAGACATACATCATAGGTAGATTTTTTCTGTTTCCTTTTTCTTAATTCAAAAAAAGGGTTGTATATGTTATATTTTGTTAGTTTTTCGTTTCTATAATTCTACGGCATTTGCGTTCCCTTTAAAGTTAGCATCATTTAGACAATAATTGATGTAAGTAGTTCAAGATAATTTCGTTTTGTGTTATATATAATTATTTCTATTGTTTTTAAATATTACATTAATTCATATCGTCAATTTGGGAGTATGAACATAATTATATTTTGTAACGTATTGTAAATTATTTTAAACAGAATCACAAAAATATGTATTTTTCAGGCAAATAAATTAACTAAAGTATAATTTTTCTACAATTTTTTGAGTTTTTTCAGTCTACTATATGTCAGCAAAAATTGTATTAATTTTTAGCAAGGATTTTTTAATTTCTAATCTACTAAGTGTTAGCAACACTTTTGCTGAACCTACTAATTTTTGTGCTGATTTTCAGCAAAGATTTTGCTGACATTAGCAACTTTTTTTTGCAAGCAACCCTCCTGACTTAAATTTTGCTGACTCAGCAAAATTTTTGCTGAATTTACTAACTTTTTATTTGAGTGCACACACAGAGAAATAAAGTGCCAACCGAATTGAAAAGTGCATTTATTGGTAACAACTAATGAATTCAGTTAGTACAAACGATATTTACATAAGATTCCTGAGAATAATTATTATTAATTAACCAAACTTTGCTGTGAAAACTAATGTTCAGTTGTATGAAACGAGTGAAATTCCTAATAACCGAACTTGCGTCCTTATAACCAAATTTAAGTTGGCAAATAGCTAAAATGTCCTCTGTGTGTATCTTTTATCGAAATAGACTCAAATGTTTCGTTATGTAGAAAAATTTAATATTTTTGGTAGATACTTTTGGTACACCACGGAATTTATTAGTTTTCAGCAAGTGTATATTTTTTTAATTTTTCTTATAAAACACTTATAGGAAGGATACTTAACTAGCTTCAACATTTAAAAAAAAATAATTGAAAATTTTTTAAAGAATTTTTTAATATGCTATTCGCGATATAATTAAAAAAATTGCATTTGGAAAAAATACGCCATACAATTTTGCAATGCAAAGCCTGTTTATGGAAAAGGTATTCTAAAAATACTATTTCGCTCATAAATTTTTATGTTTTGAGAAAATCCGTAAAAATAAATATATAATTTTATAAAAGTATCCTTGCAGCTGACTAGCAAAATATACTTTTTCCTTAATAAACTTTGAATTCCAAAACTTCTGAGCCCAGTTTTGTTAAAAAATGCATTTATCTCTTATTCGCTATTTTCGGATTAAAAAATTTTGCTTAACATTTTTTAATTATTTTGCTTGAAATGTTGACAGTAGCAAAGCATTGTTTAAGTGTTTTTATTAAAATTTACAAAAGAATGTAAATGTGAAACACAGTTTTTTTAAAATTATTTTTCAACCTAATCTCCTTTTAGCTCAATACACTTAGTCCAACGTTTTTTGTATCCCTTCCAAAAAAGAGGATTGAAATCGATGGTGCAGAGTCCCCATAGTATTTATAAAGCTTTTCCTTGGTTTGATTGACGGTTTTTTTTCGCAAAAAATAATGTTTAATGTGCACTCGAAATTCACTTTTTCCCATTTTAAAAAAATCCACGAGGTTGTAAATTTTGAACAATTTTGACAATAGGCTACTATCAGGTGGTACTTGATGGGAGCAGTGTTGCATTTCATATAACTACGAGGGAAGTCGAAAAGTCACGGCTTATTAATCCGCCCTGCTAACAAAAGTTGTTAGAAACAATTTTAAAATTTTACTTGAAGAAATGCCGACTTACATTTCAGTAAATTTAGCAAACATTGTAGTTATTTTTTTACCGTTCAAAAAATGAACAACAATTTTAGTAAAAAGAACCATATATGCAGTAAAAAATAAACAAATTTTTATTTGTTTTATTTTTGAAATACAAAAAAACTACTGTATAAAATGGATGTAAAATTACAATACAGTAATTTGATATGTTTTTTTTAATGAACTACATTTGTAGTCAAAACTGAAATTTCTTCTACAAATGACTGTTTTTTACTTAAAAATAAAGATAGTGTATTACAACTCAAACAACTACAAATATTTGGCAGCAGAAGTTCCCAGAGTGTACTTGGTCAAAACTAAAGAATGCTGTGGTGGACCAAAAGTATTTTAAAAAAAATATAAATATTTTTCCCATACATATAACGATAATTTTGAGCACTTTTTCGACAGAAAAAAAAATTTTTTTTTGGCAAAACGTATAATTTTTTAATTCTTAGGTCCTGCACGTGGCAGGACCTAAAAGTACGTCCAAAAAAATTTCGTTATTTTGTCCGTATTCAGCTCTCTAATACTTATCGCATCGTTTGAGTGCTTTTACTCAAGTCAATTCGCAAAAAATTACCTTTGTCGGGACACCCTAATATACATACATGTATGTAAGTAATTGGGCATTATTAAGTTTTTCCAGCAAAAAATAACCTGGATTTGGTAAGCAGTAACTACATTTGTATGCTTCCAAAATAGCACTTCACTGTCTTGCATACTATAAAGCAATTAGAGAAGGCCTTCTGTCGTGCTTCCCAGAATGCCTTCTTTGAAGCAGTGAATAATGCTTAAAATGAAGCAATAAAGTTTGCATACCATGAAGCACTAATGTGCTTCTTAGTGGCCTAAGATGCCATGAATTTATTGCTTCTAAGAGCACATGAAAGAAGCGCTTTAAAAGAGACATACCAAGTGAGACATCGCGAACAAAATCATGACTTCTTTATTTGCTTTGGAAGCTCTTCGTTTTCAAAATAATGCATTCCGGAAGAGCTTCTGGGTAAGCACTTTTTTTGCTGTGTTGTTATTTAATTAATAAAATATTTTTTTTTATTTCCATATTTTTATTTAATTGCATTAGGTTAGCGATATGGAAGTCCTGACATTTTATATACAGGGTGGGCCAAAAGTCACGCCTGTGTCTAAAAATTGAATAACTTCCTTGTTTATTATAATATTTTTTTTCAAATTTATTCAGCGAGCCTTGTTAATTTTACTTTTCCAATGGGCATTCAATTTTACTGACGCAAACTTCGGGAGTGACGCAAAATTCAGGAATCCTGATTATTTCCTGTCAGGTTATCTCAAACAACGAACAATGTGAACAATAATTAAACTATAAAGCAGCTAAAAGCACAATATTGAAACTGAGATTAGGGCTATAGAGCCTGATATTGTGTGCTGTTACTCAAAACGGCCATTTAAGAGTCCAATTGTGCATTGATGATAATGGTATTTATTTATCTGAAATTATTTGTAGTAATTAAAATTTAAATCAGGCAAAGTTAATATTATGTTTTAATATTAAATAAAAAATAGCAGTAAACAAAAAAGTTATTTCATTTTTACACGCAGGCATGACTTTGGGCCCACCCTGTATATTTACATTTTTATAAAAAAAATGCTTTAAATTTCAGCAAAAAAATTACCTAAAGTAAAAATTTAATAATAAGTTTTTTTTTGCAATAATTGTTGTTGATTTCAACTAGTCAATTGTTATTTGAATAGATCAGCTCACTGATTTTCAGCAAAACACAATTGTAGATATTAGCAATTTGTAAAATTAGTAAAAAATTTGTTGAGTTGCTGACTCAACCAACTTTTTTACTAATTTTACGGACTTGTGTTTCGAGTGTAGGTATGCAAACAAAAAACATATTTAAATACATCAAGTTAGGCTAGAGCCCCCAGCTTCATAATTTTTATATACTAGAGAAAATAAAGTCCAGACACATCCTTGCACGAAAATCGCATTCTGGTTTATGGAACACCCTTAATAGGCAATATATCGACTCTCTAAATAGTCTAGGACTTAACAACTCCTTGACACTGGGCTGGGTTTCAGACCATGAGCGGCATGAGCGGCATGAGGGCAACGAACGGGCTGACTGTTGAGCCAACTGCGGAGCTCGTCGACAATATATTGGCCCTGAACCCTTCTGTGGCGCACCCAATGGGTATGTCAGAGAGAGGCTCAGAAGATGGAGGGAGTCGTAGTTTGGGGCCTATTGGGCCAGATCTCCCTCTGGGGAGAGGTCGCGAAAACTCTTGTCTATGACGAGGGGCGAAATAAGTACCGTGACGGGTTACCTCACGGGACTCTGTGGCCTTAGGTATCAATTGCACAAGATGGGACGATCCTCTACGGATACGTGCAGGTTTTGTGAATTGGAACCCGAGACCTCAGAGCATGTTCTCTGAATATGTCCGAGGCTCTCCGACAGGAGGGTGCGTTATTTTGGTGGTCGAATAGTGACGCCATCGGACGTTTGGAACTGTTTACCTGGTAGGATTGTTGGCTTCGTAGGGAGCCTGAACCTATAGGGTGTATTCGCTGGCAGCACAAAATACCAACTTCTGATCGTGGTGCATAGTGCCACGATAGTCTAATCTAATAGGCACTAGGTCCACACACTAACAGATTTTATCGAAAACTCGTTGATTTTATACCTTGGCCATTAAAAGTCAGTGAGCCAAATTTTATCAAAATATCTTCATGTTTGCGCCATGACATGTAGTGTCAGAATAACAACTACATTGTATGGAAATGAATAAACCCTTAAACTTGGATACTTTTACATAAATGGTCATAACTTTGTTATTTATCCATAAATTTCCTTTGGAAACATCTTTTTTGCTTTGTTGAAGTACTTAGTTTAAGATTTTTTTTAGATTTTCCTTACAAGACAAATATTTTATATTAAAATTTTCATTTTTAAATTTTTCTCTGAGAAGGACATTTTTATGTGTACTTTCGATCCATAGGTCCAAAACTACAAAATCAATTTAAAAACTGTTTCCAAAAGATATTTTTCGAATTAAATGATATTTGATTTGCAATCTGATTGTCCAAAGAACATGATCGTAAATCGAGATGTAGTCAAAAGTTTCTCAAAAATTTAAATTTAAAAACAAAAAATATTTCATAAACTACTCCATGAAATAGGATGCCTAAATAAATACTAAAAAAAATAAATAGTTGCATGTTTGTCGCATTATTGCTAAAAACTGGTGTATTGAAAAAAAAAAATCAAAGTTATAATTAGAAGCGAAATTAAAAATGCTAGTAGCCCGACCAATTTTCACATTTCATACAACTTTTACACTGTTTCTATCATTAAATAAGCGGCTACCACATATAGATTCATCTCGGGAGGATAGTGGATAGATGGATGGATAGCTGGCTGGATGAATGCGCTTTCGTATATTTTTTTGCTTTTGTCTAGACAGTTTTTTGTGGTTATAGAAACACGAGTCCTTATTTTTGTATTATTTTTTGTTTTTTAAACATTAAAAGTGTATGTTAAATATGTGATGGGGTTTTTTTTGCTGTTTATTTTTGTGGTCATAGGCCTGTTTTACATATTTAAATTAATACAAAAAATGGCGTCTTACTTCATTTACCATTAATATGATGTTGAACCTTGCCCAGTTTATACCGCAAAATCGATTTAATTTAATTTTTTTTTTGTATTCTCTTCAGTTTGTACCCGTTAAAAGCCATAATTTATTTTTTTTTCATTCGTGGCATACATCTCTCGGTGGAATAAATGGATGTGTTTGTAGTACGAGTAAGCAATATCCATCCCATCCCAAAAGTGAAGACCACTTTTGTGTCATTTTGTGGTAACATTTGAATAAATAATTTAATTAGTTTTGCACGCACTGCAGCATAATGTTTCTGTGTGAGTGTGTGTGTGTGTGCATTTAAGCGAAATGGTAAATTATGCTGTATAAACTCAAATGTATTTGTGTGTGTAACTCCTGAATGGTTGCCATTTAAGGCTGCTGCTGCTGATGGCTCTACAGCAATTATATGAAGCCAACAATAAACTTGTTCATTATATAAACTAACACACATACAGATGCAAAAAAAAAAACGAAATAACTGAATGAAATCCAGAAGAGTAACAATAAACAAATTAAGTCTAGATAAAATTACGCAATGTTCGAAAACTGCAGTACGTAAAGTCTCTTTTTAATCCAAACTGCAGGCCTAAATAACATTGAATTGTTTTATTATACACTAGCTCCTTTTAATACGGCACCATCAAAACAACAGGTATTTTTCAAAAAAGTTTCGCGCCTCGTCAGAAGAGAATTTAACACAAAAGGGCAAAAAAATTTTTTTTTTCTTAATTGTAGATTTGGGTTGTCTCACAACAATTTTGTGAGCAAAATCATCGATCGAGCTCTTTTTGCAAAAATCTGTTATGAATGTGCGGAAATTAGAATTTTCCAATTTTCTAGAAAACTATCCGGGATACGAAAAAACAACTTTTAACCAAAATTAATCGTGAGGAAAATTGCAGTAGATATGCCATGTTTAAAATTTGCATTGCAATATTATAGCCGTCAAAAACATGGATTAACAGCCAGAAAAAATACGAACGGCAAATATTTGCTCTCAACGGTGCATAGTTGTACAAAATGGCCAAAATCCAATAAATTTTTTATTGATTTATGTAAATCTATAAAATGACCCATTTTAAAAAAATGGGATCGATACAATATGTGCCACGCCCATTTTTTTTTCTTAATTATAAAACACTATTATTTTACTTTATAAATGAATAAAAAAATGGATATAATACTACAATGTATAGTTTGTTTTTATTGTTTATTATATAACTAATAATTTATTAATAAAAATTTTATTCTAAAACTAATAACTACTGTCAAATTTTGAGCAAGTTCCGTCATTTACTTTGCGTTTAACAGCTGTTCAAAAAATACAACCTCGTGGATTTTTTTATAAATGGCAAAAAGTAAATTTCGAGTTCTCATTAAACATTATTTTTTGCAAAAACAAACCGTCATTCAAACCAAGGAAAAGCTTTATAAATACTATGGGGACTCTGCACCATCGATTTCAATGGTGAAAAGTGGTTTACTGATTTTCGTTGTGGTCGCCTAAGTACAAATGACTCTGAACGTTCTGGACGGCCAATTGAGGTCAATACACCCGAAAATGTCGAAAAAATTAACGATATGGTGTTGGCCGATCGAAGAGTAAAAGTGCGTGAGATTGTTAATGCCATAGGCATTTCATATGGCCGTGTGGTTTCGATTTTAAATGATCAGTTGGGTTTAAGAAAGCTGTCTGCAAGATGGGTGCCGCGTTTGCTCTCAATTGACAATAAACGTAATTTTGTGACGTCAAACAGTAATTCGAATGAGTTTTTGCGGCGTTTTGTAACTGTGGATGAAACATGGATCCATTACAAACACTCCAGAGACCAAGCAGCAGTCTAAACAATGGGTTTCTCCGGGTGAACCGACTCCGAAGAAGGCCAGGGTAAGTTTGTCGGCCAATAAGGTGATGGCAACAGTTTCTTGGGATGCACGCGGGATAGTCCACATCGATTACCTTCAAAAGGGAAAAACAATAAACGGCCAATATTATGCCAACTTATTTAACCGATTTAGCGAGGATTAAAAAAAAAACGACCCATATGACCAAGAAAAAAGTTATTTTTCATCAAGATAATGCACGGGTGCACACGTGTGCAGTCTCAATCGCAAAATTCCATGAATCGGCCTACGAATTGGGACCTCATCCGCTATATTCTCCGGATTTAGACCCTAGTGACTATTTCCTATTTCCAAACCAAAAGAAATGGCTCGGTGGAAAGAGATTTATCTCCAAAGATGAAATTCTTGATCAAACAAATGCCTATTTTATGGACCTCGAAAAATCCTTTTTTTTTGAAAGGGATACAAAAATTGGAGAAACGTTGGACTAAGTGTATTGAGCTAAAAGGAGATTATATGGAAAAATAATTTTGTTTTGCAAAAAAAAACACTGTGTTTCATTCAAAAAGTCACAGACTTATTGATCCTATTGAATTCAGTTTTATTAGTGATCTCTTTGTCATGTACAATTTATAATGACACTTATTATAGACATGTTATATTGTTATCGATAACTTAACTAATGTTAATAGGGTGATTTATATATTATTAGTTATTGATAATAATAATATTACATTGTATATTTGCAATGTTTATAACTTCATAACATCTTCCTTTTTATAAATAAATAACATTTCAATCTATATCTTGAAATTATAGTTACATACATACTCATAAAATCAATTGTTTAGTTTTAAACATAAAGTTGGCTCGATAATGAATATAAGTTTATTACAAAATTCATAAAATTGTCTTTAATCAAACTCTGTATAACAATCAAATCTTGAAGGCGGATATACCATCCTACCAATTCTAGTTCTATAACGATCCTGATCATTAACAACCTCATTACTATCCAGATTATTAAAATTTTCACTACTAACCTGGTTATTAGCATTTTCACTATCAACATGAATACTAGAATGTTCATTATTAACTTGTCTACTAATACCTTCATTATCATTTGTGCCTACAACTGTTTGATCTACTTCTGAGCTTGTTAAGAGTTCAGGTCTTACCGAAATGTGCTGTTCATTTCTTCTGTAAACTACACCTTCATTATCCCTTACTAGAAAAGATCTTGGCTCCTCACAGTTTTCAACTATCTCGCCTTGGAACCAGCACGAATTATTATTCTTTTTAAACATTACACCATCGCCTGGCTTTATTGCCTTTCTGGTTTTGGCATTTTGATTATATCGTTCAGCTGATTTCATTGTACGAGCTTTTAATTGTTTTTCATATTGTTCTTTATCCACCAATTTGGGTTGAAAATTTTCCGAAACTGATAGTATTTTCGTTCTTAAATTTCTCGACATTAATAATTCAGCAGGACTTGGCATTTTATCTTTAGGTGTAGTCCTATAATGCAATAGGGCCATATACGGATCTGATCCACTTTCCTGACATTTATACAACATTTTCTTGACAGTCTGTATTGATCTTTCTGCAAGACCATTCGATCTTGGTAAGTATGGACTAGAGGTATTATGTTCAATGCCCCATTCTTCGCAAAATTTTTTAAATTCTTTAGAATTATATGGCGGACAATTGTCCGAAATAAAAATTTGTGGTATTCCGTGCCTGGCATAAATGGATTTGAGTTTTATAATTACGTTAGAACTTGAGTAACCGTTGTTGAGTAATTCAATCTCAAGATATTTGGTATAGTAATCAACTACCATTAAATATTGTTGCCTGTTAAACTCAAAAATGTCACTACCTATTTTAAAACCATGGAATGTTGTAAATTTCATGAGGTATCATTTCAGATTTTGCATTTGAGTTACGGTATTTTAAAACAAATTTCACAACTATTTACAATATTGGAAATATCATTGTACATATTGGGCCAGTAAATTGTTTTACGTGCTAAACTGTGACATCTTTGAATGCCCATATGACCTTCATGTAAAGCATTAAGAATTGTACGACGCAAAGTACCAGGAACCAAAATTTGATTTCCTTTAAGAATTAAATCATCTAAAATCGTTAATTCATCTTTAATTTTAAAATAAGGAATAACCTCTCTGTCTACCAATTTTTGATTTTTTGGCCATCCATTTTGTATATACTGCTAAATTTCTGACTTATTTTATCATTTTCCATTTGCCGTCTAATTTCATTTACATTGGAAAACGGAATTTCCATATGTCTCTTTAAAAAATTACAATGAAGTGAAACGTCATTATCAAATTCAGCTAAGGCCTTTTCCTTTAAAGGACACCTAGATAAAGTATCAGCAATATATAAATATTTACCGGGTTTAAAAATCACGTTTAAATTGTAACACTGAAGTCTTAACATGAAACGTTGTAACCTAGCAGGTATTTTGTACAACGGTTTATCAAATAATGTAACTAAGGGTTTATGATCCGTTTCTACAAATACCCTATTTCCGTAAATATATTGGTGAAATCTAACGCACCCGAACAAAAATCGCAAAAAGCTCTTTTTCGATTTGTGCATAATTTGCTTGTGCACTTGTTAAAGACGCTGAAGCATAAGCGATAGGATTACTTTCGTGTAAAATCGCTGCTCCGACTGCATGTTTAGACGCATCAACCGTTAAGGTTAATTGTTTATTAGGATTAAATATGTTAAAACTGGTGTTTCGTTATCTCCAGTTTCAAATCATTAAATTCCTTGTTGTGAGTACCACTCCAATGCCAAGCTATATCCTTTCTTAAAAGTTGACGTAAATTTTTGTTTTTCAACGACAAATTTTCAATAAAACTACCTAGGTAATTAACCATACCTAAAAAACGTTGTAGTTCTGAGAGATTATTTGGAATTGGCATTTCCAAAATAGAGTTTATTTTTTCCTTATCAGGTTTAACACCTTCTTTATTAAAAACATGACCAATAAATTTATTTCATTTAATAAAAATTTGATTTACCCACACCTGACACCATATTGAATTCAGTTTTATTGAATTTTAATCCAACATTTCTTGCCCTCTCAAGAACAGTCTCCAAAATGTTGTTGTGTTCCTCAACAGTTTTCGCATAAATGAGAAAATCATCAATATATATCAATAACCCATTGATATCACCAAAAGTTTATCATTTCCGCATGGAAAATTTCCGGTGCGGCATTTATGCCGAAAGGTAGCCGTAAAAATCTGTATCTTCCAAAAGGAGTATTGAAGGTGCATAATTTTGATGAATTTTTACTAAGGGGTATCATCCAAAACCCGCTATTTGCATCTAACGTGCTAAAAACCTGAGAACCACTTAACTTCGCCTTACAATCATCAATGTTAGGGAATTGAAAATGGGGTCGCAAAATAGCTTTGTTTAAATTTCTAGGATCCAGACAAAGTCTCAATTTGCCATTAGGTTTAGACACCAAAACGATTGAGCTAACCCATTCCGTTGGTTCCTCAACACTTTTTATTACTTGTAGATCAACCATTCTATCTAATTCTGCTTTTAAATCATTATGTAAAGAAAATGGAATTCTCCTTGGAGGATCTACAACAGGAGTTACATTAGGTTTCAACAATAAATTACATTCGTTTTCTATTAAACCTAACCCTTCAAAAATATCTGCATTTTGTTCAACAATGTTATTAGTAGATAACATTTTAACAGTTTTTACTAAATTCATTTTCATAGCCAAATTTAGCCCTACTATATTTCTACAATTCAAGTTTACAATATAAAAATTATCCAAATACTTTATACTATCATACATAAACTTCATTTCAACCTTACCGGTAATTGGTAACATCTCACCACTAAAGTTCTTATTGTTGTTTTTGTTGGCTTATATTACCAGTGAGACCCAATTTTTCAGCATATGACTGCGACAAAACGTTGGCATCAGCACCTGTATCCACTTGAAACTGCACTTTTCGTTGCCAATTTGTAGGAAAATTATCCATCCATTATTTGTTGTTGTTGTTTCAAAATTATGTTGACCATTTGACAAAGTACAAATCATATTATTTTGTTGTTGATTTAAACCACCACCATTTTGATGCTGTAGTTGTTGTTGTTGATCACGGTTATCATTATTACGGCTTTGTTGAACTTTTTCTGTATTGCCTTGTATAAATTGTTGTTCCTTTTCAGCACCGTTACCTATTGTTTGTTGTTCATTACGTTCATCTTCCAATTTTGCTTGTTGTTGTTTATGATTACCACTGGAATTTTGTTGTTGTTCTTCATCAAATGCCAATGTTCCAATAAACAGTTCATTTGGCTCTTCATTTGACAAATTTCTTATGTATTTCCTTTTACCGTATTGCCATTTTTAAAGTTGACGCCACCTTGTTGTTGTTTTTTTGTTAAAGCACATTTTTGCATAATGCCCTTTTTTATTGCAATTATGACACATGGCATTTTCAGCCGGGGCATTTTGTTTTGTGCGTTTGACCACATTTGGTACATTTTTTGGAAAATTTATCATATTTGCTTACCAGAACGTTAAGACCAATTCCATCTAGTTGATTTGCGTTGTCACGGGCTGCCTCAATACTTTTTGCAATATTTATAGCCTTGTCTAATTTGATGACACCTTCGCTTAGCAAACGCTCCTTAATGTGTTGGAAGGTTGGAGAGATTCCGCATATAAAAATGTCTTTGATAAAATCTTCCCTCATTAAACCAAAGTCACAAGTTAGGCTCAAATTCCTCAATGCAGTTACGTAGTCGTCTATACTTTCGCCGCCATTTTGTTTTCGTGTGAAAAACGCATGACGCTCCATTGCCAAATTCACTTTTGGTATAAAATATCCATCAAACAGTTTGACCAAATCTACAAACTTGACTTCATCAGCACCTTTGTTGAATGATGTAAAATATGGAAAGCATTCTGCTCCCAAATGATGAAGTAGGAGAGCTACCTTTCTTCCATCAGTTGCCTCATTGAGGTTAGACGCCGTCATGAAAATTAAACTGGGCAATCCAACTTTTCCACTCTAATGCCATGTTGGATGCTTTTAAATTAATTTTAGGTAAACCACCTGATTCCTTAGCAGACATTGTTCAAATTTTCTTTTTTTTTTTTCACAAATTTTTTTTTTAATTTATTGACTCTTGACTTTTTTTTTTAACTTTAATAAACTTTTTTCCGCAGGCTTTTACACACCTGACACCATATTGAATTCAGTTTTATTAGTGATCTCTTTATCATGTACAATTTATAATGACACTTATTATAGACATGTTATATTGTTATCGATAACTTAACTAATGTTAATAGGGTGATTTATATATTATTAATTATTGATAATAATAATATTACATTGTATATTACAATGTTTATAACTTCATAACAGATCCGTCCTCGTATAATGCATTATATCATCATTGTTAAAATTTCTTGCAGTTGTGAATATTTTGTTTAAGGCCTTTTGAGCTTCTTCTGACATCGCGCATATTTCGAGACCCAAATCATTTATTATTTCTGCCTTATGAACTTTCCTTATCAATATTTAAAATTTCTGAAACTACTTCGAAATTAAACGTTACGTTAGCAACTTTACCATCGTTTGAGTTGGTCTAGACATATCTACACAAATTCCAATTATGTTTTTTAATTCTTCCTGAACACATTTTTTTCTGTTTTGTTTTATTTATATTTTCTTTAGAAGCAAACGACTTCTGAAAAGCTTGATTATATATGTAATGTGAAGAACGTATTCCATAAATCTGATCCAACAATGAAGAGGGATTAGTCCAAATTCGTAGTTACTTCCATTGGGCCGTTAACGATTTTACATATTCAATGTTGTTCATATCACTTGGCGTAGCGCTACATAAGTTACAGGATTTGGTCGACTTTTGTCTGGCTTAAACTATGAACGACTTACCATCAACCATTGTACACTAAAGGTTGTAGTATACTTTAAATTTAAAGGACTCATTAAACTCCACTTCTGTTCTCAAGAAATTTTTGATCTGGGCACACATATCTTTATATTCTGAACATCTTCCGTGAACATCTTCACAGCTCTACAATACATTATTGAAGATGCTCTTTTTTTTTTCCAAACAATATGTGTACTATGTTCTGTAACCAATTCTAAAGGAACAAGTGTTACCATAAAAATAGTTTTCTCATTCACATTTCTAGATTTTTTTCGTTTTTTCCACTTTGATTAAAGATCTGTTGATCGATAGAGCCATCCATGGATAATAATTTGCATCCAAAAATATGTCATTGTAGTCTCTCTTAGACTATTATAAAAGCAGCATTTGCTAAATCGAACTCTTCATCAGAACCATATTCACATTTCACTTTACCAAAGTTTTCAGAATTAAATCCGCTTCAAATTTGTTACAAATTTAATCAATTTTACGTCGTTTACTCCTCTTCGAACAAACATTATATTGCACTTCAGGCCTTCCGCCTGAAGAAATTTCGGAATTTTTGGACAGTTTTGAAATTGTTATTTGGCAAGTGTAATTGCAAGAATTTATATGTTGCTTTGCTTGTTGGGAGAAAATAGCACATTTTTGATATTATAAACAAAAACGGATTAATTTCCAGCATACTTCCAATTTTACAAGGACGGAAAAATCTTGATTCGATTAGTAATTTTTTTTCAAAAAGTATATACCGATACCAATAAATCGCGTTTTTTACGCCGGTCTTCTTTATATTTTTAAATTCTTATTGAAAAAAGTGCTGTTAAAAAGGCGAAAAAATTGTTTTTTTCAAATCATTTTGGGGCAACCTGAATTTATAAATTTCAAAAAAAATTTTAAACCACGTCTGTAGACAAGACTTCAAATTGAATATGCTTTTTACTTCGTTGTATATCACCTCTTATCAAATGTTATAGGCTCTAAAAGTTGGTGTGTCTTTAAAGACACGTTGGTAAAAAATGGGTTAATTCCCCACGATTTTTTTAAAATCCTGATAGTGTGCTATATCAAATACTGCCGTTTTCTTATTATTTAAGATATTTTTCATGAATAGTATGAAACAATTCATAAACTCACAATATGCTTACTTAATAAACATGTATAGTTCCCAATTCCTTTTAGTCAAATTGTTTGCTTATATAGATGATTTTATTGCAACTATAACAATTTACATTGGGATACCAACGAAGTTGAACATTTATATGATTGTTTCTCTGTTAAGTGCTTATATATATACGAATTAAAAAAAACTGGACCTGAGTTGGACTAAATTTGGAATTTTACATTTTCAAATGGGAATATCTCGGAACCATGTAACCACAAATAACCACAAA
>JAEKOY010002244.1:0-14931 GCA_021234595.1 Delia radicum | reverse complement strand
CATTTTAATTAGCATTTTTATTTTAAATAATAATAATTAAATTTAAAAATTTGATTTCATTGATTAATTCCAATAATTCTAAATTCATTACCATTTAAGATGCATCAATTAAAGGACTTAAATTACAATTGACAGATAAGATTTTCGTATTCCTTACTGCTTTAAAAGAAGAATACATAGAATATAGCAGTGAAGAATGCATAGAAAGAAGCAGTGAAGAATGCATATAATTAAGAGTTACGTCAATGATTTAATTGATTTACAAAAAATGTAATAAATAACTGTATGAAAATTAAATGTTATGTAAATTTTTTCATACAAGTGGCTTTTTGAAAGTCAATGAAAACAATGGCTTAGATTGATCCTTAATTGCTTCTTCCATCACATGAAAAAAGCGCTTTTCACCAGCTGAGAAGAGACCTACCAAGTGGGACATTGCGAACAAAAATCATGTTTTCTGGAATGCCTTCAGGAAAGCGTTGCTTACTTCTTATAGGATCACATGAAAGAAGCACTTTTCTCCTGCTTAAAAGAGACATACCAAAGCGCTCGGTAATTAAATTATGCCTTCAAGAGCTCATTTTCGGTAAGCCCTATTTTATGCTGGGCAATGAAAATTTTCTAAATAAATAGTGAACATAGTGAAAAAATCATGCCTTCTGGAATGCCTTCAGGAAGCGCTCGGTAATTAAATTATGCCTTCAAGAGCTCAATTTCGGTAAGCCCTATTTTATGATGGGCAATGAAATTTCTTAATAAATTTTATGAAAAACTGCATTAATTTAATGAAAAGTTTCAACGGACAAGTTCCAATGACAATTCGTAGATATAATGCGAAAATACATAAATATTGCATTATAATTCTAGCAGTGTAACCGGTTAGTGCTAGTATAGGACCAACTAAGGTAGGTGCTTAGCCCTGTTTTATTTAGATAAGTTGCACACCCTTAATTTTTAAAAGAATTGTCCACCATAACATAAAACCATCTGGTAACTCCTTTAGCAAACACATGAGATGAAGAAGATCCTCTAATATTTATGTGAACTCAAGAATATTTCTCAATTGACTCTTAAATACTCAGAGCACAATTGTAAACACAAAATTCAAATAAACCCAAATAAACACCCGAAATAACAAACATATGTGGAAAATTTGATGAGAACAAGGAAAATATGGGAAAATTTTATGAGAATGCAGTCATCATACAGAAGCACCAAATATTCATCCATCCATCTACCCATCCATCCACCAATTAGTAGACAACAATACACAAAACAAACTAAAGTAACTCGCGGGTGCCGCGCCTGTTTTTTTTTTACATTAATACTTTGATTGTATTAGTTGAAGTTCGTTCGGTTTGTTCATAGCAAGAAATTTGTTTAAGAGGCCAATTTTTAGTCTATGAGTAAACGTCGGACATAACGTTTGTGTTGCACAAATAAATAAATTGAAGGCGGGTGCGTTATAAAATCCGAAATAAAAAAATGATTTAAAAAAAAAGAAATTGTGGAAAATGAGTTTGTAAAAAAAATTAATTATTGTAAAGATACAAACAAAAAAATTGTACCATAAAGGGAATACGTAACGATGTTGTCGTCTTTTCTTAGAAGTATCTACGATTTCTCGTTTTCTTTAAAATCTGTGTCTATCTTTAAAATGTAACAAAGAATCCCCCCAAAAAAAAAAATATTGTATATTAAAATAAAAACAACGGTGGGGTAAACATGTGATGTGATTTGTGTTTATTACAAATTTTTGTGTGTGTTTTTTCATTCAATACGAAGAAATTTTTAAAAATACTTGAAATATAATTGAAATATACGTGCTTTATAAATTTTGTACCACAAAATGTGTATTGTAATTTCAAAAAAGTTGCAAAATTTGTAATAGTGCCCATTAATAATAATAATAATTAGAAAATACTAATTCTAAAAAAATATTGGAATTTTAATTAAAAAAAATACAATTTTAAAAAAAATGTACTAACAAACAAAATTGAAAAAAAAAAAAAAATGTAATACTTACAATTTTTATACATCGAAAACAATACAATAAATACAAATTTTTAGTTTAGTTTTCTTGACTTTTTATAGAAAATAAATTATTTTTAAAAGCTCCCTCATGTGGAATGTTTTCGGAATTTATTTAGCTAATAATTAAAACTTAGCGTTTCTAAATTGTTTAACATTTATGAGATATTCACAATCCAAACAAACCAATCTCCCTACTGTGCGGTGGTGAATAATTACTTTTCAGCCTCTTTATTTTCTTAACCTACACTCAGGGAAGAAAGCTTTTATCATCATATATTGAAAAACTTCTTAATATTATGAAAAACTCATTGATTTTCGTCCAATGTAACCCTTCATAAATATGATGCATCTGTTTCATTAAAAGTGCAAATTGATGGAAGGCCCATTATATTCATAATTATGAAATGTATCATAAATATGATGAAGAAATTTTATAAGTTCTTATAAAGTGCTGTATAAATGTTATGAACAATTCATAAATTTGTATGAAATGTTTCATAAATATTAAGAAAAAAAGAATAAAAACAAAAAGCGTGTATTGTATATCTACCAAAGGTAGAGCTTGCACATAACGAACAAGTTTTTAATTTATTTTTTGATCAATGGTGATATCTTTTATTTCGAGCTCATATATTAGTTCTCATTTAGTGGGATAACTAAGTTATATGAATGTTGATGTTTTGCATGGGATTGTCACTTCTTTCAAAACGTGTTTTGACGATGGTGGTCAACATTTTCCTGAAAGTGGTCAATTAATAAATTTGAAAACAAAAACTCTATAGATGATTTGTTTAGGACAATATCCTAATAAAGATATATAGAGTATGGCCCTCGAACTTAGATAATTTTCATTTTCATTGCACAATTAAAGGTCGAAAAAACATAATTTTTATTTTTAATAAAAATTATATCAAACTTAATATTAAGAAGTAATTCATAAATATCATGAAAAATGTTCACAAATTATTATACAATGTTTCAATGCTTTTTTTATTTTGTATTGCAATATATGTAGCAATTGCACATAAAAACAACACATTGCAATGTTTCACATTATGGTTTTTGAAATGGAGGTTTAAAAATGATGTACACACTGAGAGAATTATCTGCATTATCATCAATGAATTTTTGCATTAGTTCTATGAATAGTCACTGGAGCTCGTCAATTGAAACTTTCCATTAATTAATGCAGTTTTTCATAAAATTAAATGAAAAATTTCATATTATTTATTAAAAATTTCATACGTATAATGAAAAAGTTTCATTGAAAAATAGTTTCATTAAACCATGAAGCTTTTTTATGAAGTTTAAGAAATTTTTCATTCACATTGTGAAGAAAACTTCATTAGTCTTGTGCATGTGTACAATTTTATGTACATCAATTGAAATTTTATGTACATCAATTGAAGTTAAGAATAGTTGACCGACTCACGTCCACCCTCAAATGTACTTTGGTTTGTTTTATGAAGAGCCCCGAAACAAATCGTTGGTAGCATTAAGATCGCGTTAGCTGAACCGTTTTCAAAAAATGTATTTTTTTTTTTTTGCTTTCCAACGAATTTTTTACTTTACTAAAGACAACGTAACACAATATTAGTATGACATGAAAGGTTTTTAAAGCGCGTCCAACGGTATATAAAACATGTCAACATATATCCAGACATATAACTTTTTCAGGGAAATTCTCTAAAAAATTTGATTTTTTAGGTTTTTTTGTACGGAGATTGTTGTCATTTAATTGTCAAATTGACAAATTTTAATTTTTAATTTATAACGAGCTTCCAACCTCCGTATATTTACAAAAATAAAGCATATCAAACATATTAGCTGGGTTGATACTAGTATTACGATCTGGCTAAAGATCTCATCAGAAACCAAAGTTTTAGAAAAGCTATTTTAATCCTTATTCGATTTAAGATAATACGTGTTTCAGCTTTTTTGGAAATTCGCACTAGTTCGCGTTTTACCCAAAAATGCAATACGGTGGAAAACTATGTTTTAATCATATCAATATCGGTATCAAAATTGTTCTTTAGACAAGTGCATCATCTATGTATGGTAATATTTAAGCTATTTCCACATTTAGTACATTTTCCTCCGTGCTCTGGAAAAAATTTTGAGAAAATTTTTCAATTAAGCCAATCTGCAAATGTATTCGGTTTCTAGTTGATGTAAGGATGAAAATTTTGCTTAGGACAAAAATCCAATACGCGTTTTTTTCGCGGCACAACTTTTTTCGCTAATTAAAAAAATTTAAGTGGTATTTTATTTTTATATGTATTGAGCTTAAATTGTTGCATTTTTAAAACAAAAAAACTTTGTAAAATTTTGAATTCCAGAAAAAAAGAATGCCGGACTAAATAGCGCGTGGTGTATTTGTTTCTTTAAGCCAAATTGTCGCCCTTACACCAACTAAAAACTCAGACGGCTTGTTGACTGGATTAATTCAAAATTTAGTTTAGACTACCGTGGAAAATGTATTCAGTTTGCAAAATTTTAAATTAGATGATGCACTTGACAAAAAAAAAAATGTAGATACCGAAATTGAACTGATTGTGCACTTGGTGCCAAAAATGTCCCAATATTTTTTAACATTAAAAAAACGCAGTTTCTTTCAAATATCTGCATAATAGAGGTAAAGTTTTTGAATTATAAATAACAGAATGCAGATTTACTTTATTGAATTTAATTACCTAAAAATCTTTTAATGCACTTTGAGCCAAAAATTACTCAATATTTTGTAACATTAATAACGCAGCTTCATTAAACTATCTGTATAATAAAATTAAACATTTCTATTTATATTTTCTTATTTTTCTTCGATCTTTTTAAATAAATTTTTGTCTTTTGTTTTATTGAGCTAAAGATCCTTTATTTTATAATTATAATTATTTATTTCCAATATTTCGTCTTCGCTTTGGAAGACTTCTTCAGGGAAAATTTTTTTATAATTAAAAAACTTAAAAATAATAATTACAAAAAAGGCGGGAAATAAAATATTTTCTAATGTCAAATTAAAAAATTTAACCCAGAAAACAAAGTATAAATAATTGAAATATTATAACATAGCAAACAATTTTAAAATTAATAGTTTCTTAAAATCTAAATGAGAATTATAATAATTTATTATTTCCTATTGACTAAATGTCTGTAATTCTGTGCAATATTGGATGTGTCTGTTTTATAGTTAATCCTTTGTGTTGATGGTACTTTTATGATCTGTAACATTTCTAATGTATATCTTCGTTTATAATTGCTTTCTGTGTTTAAAATTGATGTGTTATCAAAATCTGGATACAATAAAACCACTTCTACGCAAAAAACAGCATTATCATTACACTGCAGCAACTCCAATCATTATCCAGATTTTGATAACACATCAATTTTAAACACAGAAGCAATTATAAACGAAGATATACATTAGAAATGTTACAGATCATAAAAGTACCATCAACACAAAGGATTAACTATAAAACAGACACATCCAATATTGCACTAGAATTACAGACATTTAGTCAATAGGAAATAATAAAATTATTATAATTCTCATTTAGATTTTAAGAAACTATTAATTTTAAAATTGTTTGCTATGTTATAATATTTCAATTATTTATACTTTGTTTTCTGGGTTAAATTTTTTAATTTGACATTAGAAAATATTTTATTTCCCGCCTTTTTTGTAATTATTATTTTTAAGTTTTTAATTATAAAAAAATTTTCCCTGAAGAAGTCTTCCAAAGCGAAGACGAAATATTGGAAATAAATAATTATAATTATAAAATAAAGGATCTTTAGCTCAATAAAACAAAAGACAAAAATTTCTATTTATAAATAGAAAAATATAGATGCGTTTTTAATGTTAAAAACATTGAGTAATTTTTGTCCCAAAGTGCATTAAACGATGTTAAGGTAATTAAATTCAATAAAGTAAATCTGTATTTTGTTATTTATAATTCAAAAATGTTACCTCTATTATGCAGATATTTGAATGAAACTGCGTTTTTAATGTTAAAAAATATTGGGACATTTTTGGGCCCCAAGTGCACAAAAGGGTTAATTAACTTTTTTTCTCTTTAAATAGTAAATACCAACTACTGAAAATAATTTAGTCAACTTTCATTCAAATACGAAGAGTTTTCGTTATCGATTTCATGAAATCTTCAAAATTTCAAAAAAATTTACCTTGAAATTTGACCTTTGCCGTAGTTCGATTTTGACCAAATTTTCATAATATAGTGCTTGTAGTTTGTTTCATAAATTGTTACTTGTTAAAAGTAGATAAATTTTACCCTATGATCGAATTTTGTGCAAAAAAAACGTTTTCTTCGAAATCCGCCGAATTTAAATAGCTGCCCTTACTAAATTAAACGTGGGATATGTGTAATTTTTAGTATTTTTATTTTAAATTTATACTTAATGAGACCTTAGTGTGCGAAACTATTATTTTTTAATTTTGTTGAACAAAATTTTTTAAAATTTGAAATTGGAGATTTAAAAAATACCCAAAAAATATTGTTGGTTTTCGACGTCACCTTAGGACAGGATACCGACATCCTAAAAATTAAATATTGCATATCTAACAGTTAATGGATCCAGTAAGTAAAAAAAAATATTTTGGTATTTAATTTCGAAAACGTTTAGGATGTGGGCTCGAAATGTTTGATCAAGTGGTATTTGGCACATTAGTTGTCTGGGGTATTTTTTTTTACTCGGGGTAATTCTCAACCGATTTTGGATTTATATATCTTTTTGAAAAGACTTTTTTGTCTTCATCTCGATTAATTCATAATATGGAATAAAAACTGCTTCAATATTAACAATTTTTGAAAAAAACCCAAGAAAAAGCCATTTTCCCTCCCCCATACAAAACACACTTTAAATTTTCAATCGGTTTCCGCCTCGTGTTTTCTTTATCCAATCGGCGCCAAACTTCATATTAAATGTTTTACATACAAAGGAACCAAACTAGCCCATATCTTGACTTTAGAGCTCATTTTGAAAAACGGCCATACAAAGTTGAAACCCTCTAATGCACATGCTTTGGCATGTTTTATATACCGTTGGACGCGCCTTAAAACCCTTTCATATGATACTAATATTGTACATTTTGCCTTTAGTTAAAGCACAAACTTATATCAAAAACGAAAAAAATACCCTTTTTAAAAACGGTCCAGGTCATGGGATCTTAACCCTAGCCGCGAAATATTTTTTAAGTCATTATAATACAAACCAAGCCACATTTGGAGGGGTGGTAAAAAAACACTTTTTTATTCTTCATACAAGGTGAACCGAAGTTGTAAAATTCCATTTGAAATTAAAAAATATAATTATCCATTTAAAAATTTTTAATTAAAATTTCGAAATTTGATATTGTATTAAAAAAACTCTATTTAAATTTCAGAACCCATCATATAAAATTTAATTGATGTGTCAGAATTTGAAATAATTTCTGGAAGTTTTGAGTTTTAAAATGTCTTAATTTCAAAATTTCAAACAAAAAATAAAAATTTCAATGAAAAGTTATAGTTTATTTTCACAAAGTTTATGAAAGTTTTTTATAAACTGATGAAGGCCTATGAAACATTTATCATACATTTTTATGAAACTCTTCATCATATTTATGAAAACTTCATAAATATTACGAATAGTTGATGAAACACTATTTACGAAACAATATCATCAATATGATGAAACTTTTTCCATGAGTGTACTGTTTTTTGCGTCTAATGAAAAAAAGTTAATTATTTTTTTATTTAATAATTTTGCAATAAGCTAATAAAAAAAAACAATAAAAATCTAATATTCAAAGTTAAAAGCAAATCTGATGTAAACCTGAGGATTTATAATTTTATTAGTTTCATTCAATGGGAACGAAGATTTAAAAATGTATAAATCTGGAACAGTAAGAGCAAATTTAATTTTTAAAAAAGATGATTAAAAATTTATTAATTTTTTAAACTCATCATTAGCACTTTTAATTTTCCTAGAAATATTAAACGTTATAAAGCGTTGTTAAAAAAATGTATGGAAAATTTACGGGAAAATTTAATACATATCCCAGCAAAAAATAGTGCTTACCCAGTAGCACTTCCGGAAGGCATAATTTAATAACCGAGCGTTTTCAAAGCAAATCCAGAAGGCAGGATTTTTGTTCGCCATGTCCCACTTGGTATGTCTCTTTTAAGCAGCTGAAAAGCGCTTCTTTCATGTGCTCTAAGAAGCAATAAATTCATGCCGTCATAGGGAGTAAAAGCGCTTTTTTTGTGTGTTGACAACATTAAAGCTTCATGATTTGCATTCTTAACGGCTTCATTGCAAGCATTATTCACTGGTCCATAGGAGGAATTTTGGGAAGCACTACAGAATGCCTTCCGTAATTGCTTTCTTGTATGCAAGGCGGTGAAGCGCTATTTTGGAAGCATACAAATGTAGTTCCTGCTTACCAAATCTAGGTAATTTTTTGCTGGGGTGTGGTACGCAAATGCTCAAAAGCATTTCTGAAACTTATGGCTTATGCACACCCAGAAACAGGCTCTTTAAAAATGTTGACTGCTAAGAAAATAGTGGTTATTGACCAAGTTATGAATAAAATTCATAAAAAAGTACGGAAAGCCCAATTTTTTGTGGACTTCTTCAGAAAAATCTGAAAATATTCTCAAAAACAATTTAATTTAAATATTGATAAATGTTTCGCTCATTTTAGTACAGGGTGACCAAAATTGACCGAAGTGGTTTGAGTTCATTATAACTGTTTATAATTATTTTTTGTTGTTTTTAAATCCCTATATATTAATGGAGAATAATTTTAATTTAATTATGAGAAATTATATCTCGCAATGGTGGCCATTTTCTGCTTCGCATATTCGATGCTCTTTCCAAAACATTTTTCATAACCTTTCGCAAAACTTCAGGTGTTATGTTGTTAATTTCTTTGCGTATATGGCTTTTTAATTGCTGGATGGTTCTAGGCTTATTAATCTAGACTTTTGCTTCAAATAACTTCAAAAGAAACAGTCTGGAGCGGTTAAAACGCTTGTAAGCGAAATAATTCGTTCACCAAAGATGTCGCGTAAAAGAGCCATTGTGTTCCTCGCAGTGTGCGCTGTGGCTCCATGCTGTTGGACCCATACTTGAGGATCGGTTTCCACGGCTGGTCTTAAAAAAATTTCCAATGGAAAAGGAAAATTAGCAATAAAATTGATATTTTTTCGCTCCAAACTAAAAGTTTCTTCATGAACGAATATATTGTTTATATATTTCTTATGCCTACTTTACTTAATTGCGTCGTATGAAAAAAAAATTTTTCCAGTTGCTTATTATTTATTCTCTGCCCAGACAACTCCGAATTGTGACAATTTTTTACTCAAATTTTAATTTTAACAAATTTTTCTCTGAGTGTACCATAAATTTTGGAAAATGAAAACGGGTGTAGGGTGCTTCAGTTTATTCCAAATATGTTAGCAGTATGCTTTTCTAAACTCGCTTTAAATGTGGACGATACATCAAAATCTGTAAAAAAAATCTAATTTTTGAAAAATTTTTACAGTTTTTTTGTGAATTGTGGGATTCCTTTACGTTGTCTAATTTTTTTCTTTTTGATATAAATTGCACTTATTATTAGCATTTTAATGTCATTTGAGATAACTTAAGGGAAATATCACAGTTCCAAAAAAAACACAAAAACTTCGCAAAAATTTGAATTTTTTCAGTTTTTGCTGTATTGCCCACATAAAAGAATAATGATATCATATTTGAACTAAATTTTATCACCTGCACCCGTTTTATAATTCTGGTGGTGCACTCTGAGAAAAAATTGGTTAAAGTTTAAAAATGATCGAAGTCGGACTGGTGTGAAAGGAGAATATTTTTGTCATAAAATGCAATTAAATGAAGTAGGTTTTCAGAAAAATAAAAACTTATATGTGTCGTTCTAGAAACATTTTAATCTGAAGGCAAACGGTCGTGCTTGCTTGACCAAAAAATAACTAAAATAACAAATGCTCGAGATCCCTACTTTGGAGTCTTATTAATCAGCCCATGATGAATCTAGTGGACGCATAATTGAAACTAAAGCTTGAAATAATTCTGATTATGACTATCTAAAGTTCCATGGCAATCCAACCAGCCAGCCCGAATATTTAGTAAATACCGCACTGTGCACTGTAGGGCAAAATCAAGTATAAAACTGTAGAAATGTATGAACATTAATAAAATGTATCCAAATAGTACCAAATTTACTTGAAAATACTAATAAAAATGCATCATCTATTGATCCAACAAAAAAAAAATACACATTTAGAAAGTAGTTTTTGTTTTGGGATAACGTGGAATTTAGAAAAAAAATGCTGTTGTCTTTTCTTAAATTCGTTTATATATAAGGAAATATTGATCAGTTCTTAAATTAATGTACATAGAAAAAAAAAAATAAATGCTAATCTATTGTCCTTTAAATAACACAAATTAAAAATTTTCGGTTTGTATCGCCATTTCATTTTTTACAATAAAATTTAACAATTTTATTTTAAATACTGATCTACTTTTAACTTTACATCTTTCTGAACTTTCTGAATACAAAATGTATGGAAAGTAATTCTGAATATCGGTTTTCATTTTTATCATATCCATCATTTCTTACGATTTCTCTTTTCACGCAGAAAAACTTTACTCAGCGAAGCCACTAAACTGTCTATCACAGAGGAGAAACCCCCCTAAGAGCGGCCGAAGGCCGGTCACACAGAAAAACTTTAAAAACTTTTAGTTAATGTATAGTTCATTATTCAATCAATATTAATTCCATTATTAATGCAATGATAAGTTTTTTAAGAAATATATATTCAAAACTTATTCCTAACAATCCATAATCTTCTTAAAATCTTGTCATAAATCTTTTTTTTTTATAATTTTTGTGATTCTCATTTATTTCTTTCTTTTCATGTCGATATCATAAATTAATTAAATAGTTGGAATATCATGATTTAAAACAAAATCATATGCCACATGTTTTCTTTTTAATCTTTTTTTTTTTTATTTTATGATCATTTCATATTTGTTTTTTATTTATATATTTTTCGTATACAAATGACAATTTTTTTTTTTAATATTCAAATGTAGCGCCATATGTTGATGCATACATGTATTCTGAAGTATTTGCTAAAGTGTTTTAATTTATTAATTAGTCGTGTTCTTTTATATGAAGAAGTATGAGAACAAACATTACTTTTGTTTTATTAAATTGTAGAAGTGTGAGTACTTACTCATACATACACATGAATTTATAAAATTGAATTGTATCTTGTAGATAATAAGAATTTAAGATGTTCTAATATGATTTACAAATTGAATACAAACAATTGAGAGTATTCAGGTTATAAGTTGGATTTAAAGTTAAATCTGGTATACAGTCCACGAAAAAATTTCCGGTATAATCATATAGGATTATATATATATAGTATCACATATAACTAAACATCACATGACATCTCGTCTGATCCGAAAACTGATCTCATGGTGTCTCAAGGGATTTAATCTCTTATAGTTTGATCAGAAAAATGTGTCTAATTTGATACAATTTGATACAATTTTATCTAATATTTATTTTTAATTAAAAAAAAAAATTAAAAATGCTTTAGAGATCAGTAATTTTTATTTTAATCCAATTAAGTACGAATTTTAATTCATTTATAATATCATATAAACCCGACAAAAAAAGTTTATATATAATCTTATATAGCTGGATATAGTAGCATCGTATTACATATGTGTCCATATCTAACAATATGCCCGAATAAAAAAAAAAATACTTACAACAACATATTCTTTAATATAAAAATATATGATCATATAAAATAGCATATATGTCAATATGTATTTATATATAATAATATTTTCAAAATGTTTTACCAACAAAATGCATGTATAAGCACATCCCATCATGTATAAAAAAAAATACTATTCAGAATTTTATATATGATAACACATGGTTGATAAATTTGTTTACATTTTTATAAAATTAGATATAACCCAATACATAACTATATATAATACAAGCATCAAAAACGTCTTTTGTTATTTTAGACATACTTATATATAATTCAAAACTGAAAAAATTTCCTAACTCAGTTTCTATGTAACTATATATAATTAAAAATCGCAAAATATTTTACGAAAATAGTTTACAATTTTGCGAAATCGATTTTCATTACAAATAACAAACCCTACAGCAAAATTTTTTAGAACAAATTACCTATGAACCCGTTCTAGAACAGCTTCTTTTACCACAAGTTACATGGGACCGTTTCTAGATCAGGTTCCTGGGAGTCAAATTGTAAGGTTTCACTGTCCCAGAACCAGTTCTATAACTGGTTCTAGAACCGGTTCAAAAGCAACTTGTTCTAGTTTGGAAGTAAAGACCCTATTGCAAATGGGACAAACTCCTTATAAAAAGATTCGGTTTTTAATTTTACTGGACCATTTTAATATTGATAAACATTTTTTTTTAATTAAATTAAAATTAATAATTTCGTTTAAAACGAAAATTTTATGTTCTCAAAAAAATTTAAATAAAATTTAAGCTATTTACAAATTTTAATCATACATTTTGTATTTCATGTATGTCAAATATATGTAACTTAATATCTTTTAATTTAAATATATTTGGATTATTATGTATCTAATTGCATCAATTATATCTAATTAGATGAAATTATATCGAGACAGAACTCGGATAGAATTGGACAGTTTTTTTATTAAATTTGTATCTATTTAAATACCGGGTGTCCCAAGAAGAACGCAGTTTTTAAATCTGGCAACATTCGAAGTGTCATTGTTTGACATTTGAACAATTGTTATTGTTTGCTAGTAGAAGGTACGAGGTTAGTAAAAATGGAGCGCTACACGAATGAACAACGCATTCTCATTGTGAAATTGTTTTACCAAAATGGTGAAAGTTTTTGCGGCTACAGTTCGCAAATTGCGATCAATTTGGGGTCACAATAATGCTCCAAAAGAGTCAACTGTAAAAAGATTAATGGATAAATTTGCCGCGAAACTGGGTCTGTTAGTGATGTAAAGACAACAACGCGCCATCGACCAGGTCGATCGACCGAAAATGTCGCAGCTGTACGTGATGATGTCGCTCAAAATCCATCCACCTCAATTCGACACCGAGCTCAGCAAATTGGTGTCTCCAAATCCACTTTGCAGCGAATTTTGACCAAAGATTTGCATCTTCATGCATACAAAGTTCAATTGACTCAGGAACTGAAGCCAGCTGACCATGGACAGCGAAGGGAGTTCGTTAATTGGGTATTGGAGAGACAACATGAAAATGCTGATTTTGCCGATAAAATCATCTTCAGTGACGAGGCCCATTTTCATCTTGATGGCTTCGTCAATAGGCTGAAATTGTCGCATTTGGGGTGAGGAAAATCCTAGAGTGATTCACGAGAAGCAAATGCATCCTCAACGTGTCACTGTGTGGTGTGGTTTTTGGGCTGGAGGAATCATTGGACCTTTTTTTTATGAAAATGAGGCAGGTCAAGCGCAAACAGTCAATGGTGTTCGGTATCGTGAAATGATAACCAGTTTTTTTCTTGCCTAGAACTGAAGAAAATGAATGTGGAGGGCATGTGGTTCCAACAAGACGGCGCCACATGTCATACATGCCAGAGAAACAATTCAATTGCTGCATCTGTCATTTCCCGGTTGTGTTATTTCGCGTTTTGGAGATCAGAATTGGCCGCCTAGATCGTGCGATTTAACATCATTAGATTTTTTTTCTTTGGGGTTTTTTGAAGTCAATGGTTTTAACGCTAATAAGCCGACGACGACTCAAGCCTTAAAAGAAGGAAATTGGACGCTGCCATTAATGAAATACCGCAGCATTCATGCAAAACCGGTCATTGAAATTTCATAAAAGATCGCGTGCATGCAGCAAAGCCGCGGCGGCCATCTGCACGATATATTGTTCATACATAAACCTCATTTCTGTCTACTTTACGATATAATAAAGTTTCACGACTTTTTTTAAATATCTGTGGTTTTATTTAAAATTTAAAAAATTGCGCTCTTCTTGTGAACATCCTTTACAATGAGATCCAAAGTGATACAATTTAATTAGAACTATTTTTCAAAATATATTCTATTATATAAACTTTTTTATTCGGGTATACTTACTTCTCATACTTATTTTTACGAACATTTCTAATATTTGCGCTATAATAATTATAAAATCATATATCTTATGGTTTAGAAAAGTTGATATTTTTCATCGCATCATATATAATTGTTATAGCTATATTTCAGATAATATCTACTTCCATGTATAATTATATATAAGTATATATAAAACGTAAAACCCAACAAATTCTATAATTTTTATATTATAACTAATATACAAAATTCAATGCATTTAAGCTAAAGAAAAAAAGCAAAAGTAAAAACTTAGAAAAGCTACATTTTAAAAAGAGCTCAAAATTAGTAGAATAATAATATTTTATAAGTAAAAGAACATTAAAAATCAGAAAATCTTAGAATAAGCGATTGCAAGCCCAAAGCTAGAAAGCTTTATAACAAAAAAGACGAATCGGATTTGGCCAAAAAAACTATAATATTAGATATCGAGATAATAACTTTTTTTATAAAAATTATTTGTCTTCAATTTAAATAAGTATGATTGTTAAAACAATCAAGTCTCGACTTAAATGTGATTGAAATTATGAAAAATTTTCTATAAATTTTCCAAATTTTCTTAAATGACGTTATAATTTTAAGCACTTAATGAATTAATACTCTAACCAAAAACTACAACGTACACTAACAACTTTATATATTGCATCAATCGAAAGCTAATACAGAGATGAGTTCATCTTCAGAAGACACTTAAGCGATCGGTCGGTT
>JAEKOY010002243.1:0-14934 GCA_021234595.1 Delia radicum | reverse complement strand
TATATACTAACCAAAATTACAAATGTTTGCACTTTTATATTAATTAAATCAAAATTTATGCACCTCTATCGTGAATATAAAGGGAAATGTTTGTTCCCATGTAATTTACATTACTCCTCAAGTGAAAATTGGTATCGTGAATTCCCCTGAAATTGTATTATGCTATTCACGAGTAAATGATTGGACAAAGGGAACAAATTTCGAGGGAACTTTTGTTTCACGATTGTAATTGAATGAAAAGGGAAAACAATTCGAGGGGGAAAATATTCACGAATAGGAGTGATTATTTTTGTACGAAAAACAAATTTTCTTGTTTTGTGCTCCACAATTACTTTTTTTTATAATATGACACTCTTTGCTGCACGTCTATACATTTTGACGTCTAACGGCAGTTCTCTTTTTTGTTTTGACACACAATAATGAAATAAATTTTCAAACTTTTGTATGCAGTAGTGCAATTGCAGCAACACAATAATGCAAGATATTTGCAACATATACAATCCAATTCTAACTCATTTTATCCCAAATGTGCAGTTGGCCAAACCAATAGTAAGCTGACGAGTTGTAGATATATATATTAAAAAAAATAACGAATATATTAAGTTAATTTACGATGGCGCCACCTACATGTGATTTAAAAAACTATACATAACATATTCTGGTGGCAACGCGGCGAGTTAGATTTAAATGTTTGTAAAGTTGGCAATACAAAATATTTTAATTCGCCGCACTATTTAAAGCAATTATTTCTATATCGTTTGGTTTTTGTCTTTGATACAGTTGCACATCCGAAGTCACATATAGGTTGGTACAGTCATGCATTCAAACAAAGATGTCTAATCTAAATAAAACAAAATGCATCCCCGTTTAGTTCATAAAATCTTCACAGATGAAGCCACTTGTCGATTTTATTTGACAATGTTTCGAAAATTTAAAATATCAAAACAAACAGCAAATGAACTAACGAGACTCATAACTTTATTTAATAATTTTTCTATCGTCAAATTATTTTAATATCGACTTTCGAATAGTACTCGTTGGCGTTATTCGATAGTACTCATTGTCGTTAACCGGAATGTTGGCTACGAATACGCCACCTGGCAGGCACTATCGGAACTATTGTGTTAAGTCTTTAGATTTGACGTTTTTGAATAGTATGATCAATGGGTATGCAATGCGCTCAATTAGTTTTGAGTGAAAAAATATGATGGGGCTTCAAACAGGAACGAACTTTCGGAGTTGTGTATGGTGGCTGAACTAGAAAAACTGTATGGCCAATGGGTATGCAATGCGCTCAATTAGTTTGAGTGAAAAAATATGATGTGGCTTCAAACAGGAACGAACTTTCGGAGTTGTGTATGGTGGCTGAACTAGAAAAACTGTATGGCTGAATGACTTTAGGAGTTGTTTATGGTGGCTAAACTAGAAAAAGCGCTTGTTTGAGATGACACAAAAATCGTTAATTTTAGAAAAAAACCTCTTAAATGCTTTATTCTTTATTATTAAAGGAAATAAGTATAAAAGGTATTACCAAAGAAGAAATAAAGTGAACACAATAAAAAAAGTGGGGAATATTTATAAAGAAGAAATAAAGTGTACACAATAAAAAAAGTGGGGAATATTTATAAAAGTTTTAAATTTTGAGATTTGAAGTAGTTTGTAGAAAAGGAAGTTGTTGTTAATTTTTTTGTAGTTGTAGTTACTGTTTTTGTATTTTGTATTTTACTGTTTTTTTTTGGGATGCCAAATTACAGTTTATTCGTAAAGTATGTTTTAAATTCATTCATTTTTTAAGTTTGTGCTTGATTATATGGGGAACTTCAAAAATTTACGGGCACCTAGACAATTTTTGTTTAATTTTTTTTTTGTCTGACATCAATGTCGATTTGTGTGTATAAGCCGATATTTGAGCATGTGAAATCCGTTCGCGTTAATCATTTTTATTAAACGGCGCAAATTTTACGGCGGTTTCAAGTTAAAATTTAAAAAATATTAATATTATATTTTGTTAAAATTAAAAAATGATAACGCGTGTAGATAGTACCACCTTAAGGTCTTTCTTAGCACAGTAAAATATTTGTAAAAGCTTTAATACTTCTTGAAATACACAGAAAAAAAAAAATTTTTGATCGTGTATGCATATAAAAAATTTATTTAAAATTGTTAAACATTTTACAAAATTACGGCTAGTAGAAGACATAATTTGTAATATTTTGTTAAAAAAACTATTTGCCTATCGCTACAGATATAACCATTTAAACTTTACCACTCATGATTTTTTGCTATTTGATTTGTTACCTTTGAAAAATTTGTAAAATATTTTCTGCAAATCGGAAGCTGTAACTAACGTTTCGTTAGTTAAATCTTGGGTTTGAGTGATAGATTGTAAGCCGTTTTAAATTTTTTTTAATTCCGCAATTTTGTGTTTTGATGACATTGTTTTTATTATTATTATTATTGTTATTTAAAACCGAATACCTAACTGACTTTCTTACACCAATTTGCGATTTGTTTGTTTTTTTTTTTTTTGCTTTTTATTTTTTCAGCTTGGTGATATTCGCGTCTTTCATCGTTTTTTTGCAAATATTAATATTGGATTTTTTTAGTTGTTAAGAATTTAAGTTTATATTTTTTTTAATGTTTGGGTATTTAAACGAAATTAACTGAAAAATCTTAACATACGGTCCACTCGAGATAATATGAACTAATTAAAACCAAGCCAGTTCACTTTTGCAAGGCTCTTCATATTTGCGAATGTCATCTAATTTACATTTAAAAACGTTTTTCCAATTAAAATAAAAGTTTCTTATGTTAAATTTTTTTCATATTTCGCGAGTGCACCGTAATATTATAAAAAAAAAAACTGATATTATAGATTTCCTTACAATCGGAAACTTTTAATATCAGGGTAATTCCAATTTTTTTATAAGGTATTTCATCAAAAACATATCTGCCACTATCGTGCTAATTACTTGTGTTGGCCTGAAAATAAAAGGACAATGGGTGAATAGAATTTGATGTTGAATTTTAAGTTGGTGTACATCTCAGGGGTTAATGTCATCAAATTCTCCATAGACCTTTAGTGTTGTTTTTTAGTTCTCATGTCAGTTTAGTCCATCGTTACAATAGTTTTTTTTTTTCTTAGTCCTTGGAGTATCGGGTTGAGAACTTACGTCCACTATTATAGCCGAGTGGCAACGACTCCAATTAAGGTTCGTAAGAATTGAAATTAATAGTCTCTTCTAATGGGTTAATGATGTTTTAAAATATTTTTTTTTTCAACCAATGATAACAAAATTAAACAACAAAACTGACTGAACTACCTCATTTTCTATTTTAAATATTTTATAAAAACAAATAACCAAAAAACACAATTCCTCTAATCCGTTAAAATTAAATCATTGCCCTACCCAACTATACGGACAGATATTTTTGATATGTTTTATTTTCATTGTCCACATGTATTTAACAAGTCCAAGTACTTCAAATCTTAATTTGTTAGACTTTGTTGAAGACAATTTTTTAAAATTCAATTTCAAAACTATTAAATGTCTGATTTTTTATTCACTTTATTATTTATTTATTATTTTATTACCTACCCAAGTTTAAATATTTTGTAATATGAAATGATATTATGAGGCGGGTTTGTTGGTTTGTCAAGAATTGATTCTTTATTTGGATTTTACCCTGCTTATAAAGCTAACATGAGAATAACGCTTAGCCTAAAATTGAGTTACTTTCTAAAGTCACTCAAATAACTTAAAAGTAATTATATTACATTGGTTCTATATTTGTTTCTATGGCATTGCTAAACATTGGTATTAAGTTCTATAGAGTTATTGAACATTTCTACCAGGGTCACATGATTTTCAGTAACCAAAATATCAAATCATCGATTTGATATTTTGAGTGCATTCAAAATTCCATCGATCGGATATCGACTGCATTTTAAATATTGAGTGTAATTCAAATTCCACCAGTCGTATGTTAAATGCATTCTTTATATTTTGTGTAGATCAAGTGTCCCCAGCTCATTTGTTTATTTCGTTCTATTTTGGTTTCTAAGTGAAACCCAAAATCTTTGACCCAATTATAGAGTAGAACGTTGAACTGTTTAAATATTTGTTCAATATACTGACCTTGAATAATACCAATGTATAGTCATATAGTACATTCATATTTTTATGCTTTACTGTTACTTTTACTTGTAGTGTGTGTGTGTATTGGTTTGAATGCAATCGAACACAATGAATGCATGACTAATTGTCATTTGTTTATTTCTTCATGCATTCACTACAATTTATTTTTTCGGTGTAATAGAAAAAAATACTAAAATACAACTCTACAACACCATTTATTTCTTTGACATCTTTGCAATTATTTACAATTTTCTTTAACATTATTCTTAAAATTGCAACCATGTTTTTAGATTTCCTTTGCTTGTCTTCACTTAACTTTATTGAGCCCATTTCGCCATCTTTGTTAAGAGAATTCAAAAGCTTTTTCCAGTCTTCCAACTCACTCCAACATGTATGAGTTCGTTCCTGTTTGAAGCCACATTGTAGAACAAATGACTTCTCTGTTAAAGAGCATATTGCAATCTCTTTATATTATAGTGCTCTTTGGCTAAGGCAACCGTTTAAATGTCTCTCTTTTAAAAACTATACATTAAAGATTTCTTCTCTACGTAAAAGATAAACGAATTTTCTTAATTATTAAGTTTTTTAAATTTAATTTTTATTCCTTTCAACATTATGTTTCTTTCTATAAAAATCTGATATTCGATAACAAACGTGTGCTGGTAAAATCCACAAAATTAAACGTATAGTTTTTAAAACAGAGGCTTTTAAAGGACCCCTTAAAATTACATTTTTCAATTTAATCTTAATAAATCTGAAAAATAAAAAAATAACAAATTGCTGTTATTTTCTATGTAAAAGTAATATCTGCGTTTTTCTAAAAAGCCCCGGGACTTAAAAAAGTGAATATTTTGCAAAGATGCATTCTTTTCTTAAGCAAGAGAGGTCAAACCTTATAAAAATGCGTTTTAAAAACAAATTGCATAAAATATGCAATTATTTTTGACGCTGGAAAAAATTTCTAATTCGCATTAGAATTGATAAATTTGTTGTACACACATACTCCATGGAGCCCATAACACTATTTGAAACTGTTTTAAACATAAAATTGTATTAAAACCTGTACAAAATATAGAAATTAAAAATTCTCCAAAAAATTAGAAATTTTTGACAAAAAATTAGAAATTTTTGACAAAAAATTTTGAAATTTTAAAATATGTGTTCTGTTTGATTCATTTTTGACTCATAGAATAAGAACGCTCAAAAAGTATCCAAATTTGGCTGGATACACTTTTTGAAGTTTACTCATATTGTTATTAATAAAAATAATTATTTTATGGAAAAGAAGGATACCAAAAAAAAAAATCCGATAATACGCTAAAACTAAAATGTTTCATCTAACCATAAAATCGCTGAATTTAACAATTTCATATGAGAAATTTCAAAAATTTTCTACATTTTGATTGTAAATAATTTCAACAAGATTTTTTGGATGACATGAATAACCTTTTGGATATATCTTAGCAGATGTTTAATCATGCTAAATACATCAACAAGCAAAAATGAAAGAGGTTTTATTTATGAATCAAATTAAAAGCATTGAAATTACACTTTTTACCATACTTGTGACTAGTTCATTGAATGGGCCAATTAATTAACGATTTGGCATTGTATGATGTCAATGGTAATTAAAATTGTTGACATTACAATTGCTTAAAAACAATGCCAATTTTTTTATTTATTTATCGTATGGCATTGGTTTAAAACAAATTACATAATATTAATATTTAGGAAGAAATTTAAAAGGAGAAAGAAAACAAATTCTAGTGATAAGTATCAGATATTGATGTCAATATTTTTAGCCATTCGATAGCAGCAGGACTAGCGTTGTTAAGTTCAGATAATTCGCCAAGAAATTTTCGATGAGGGCATTCTTTTATAATGTGGTGAATGGTTTGCACAGTATCACTGCAATCACACAGTGGGGGAGACTGCTGAGTCCCATTTGTGAAGGGTAGCTGCGCATCTTCCAGTGTTTGTTCTAATACGGTTAAGCCTAACCCATAGGAGCCTTGGTAGTTCTGACCCTGGTGGCATGCAGGTTAGATCTTCGATTTTCATGGCGTCATCATACGAGGATAGATTCCAATTGTCGGTCCAAATGCTTTGTGGGTCGTAGTTGTTTTCTGTGAGCGTTTCGGCAAGCTTTAATGGTGGGTTTCTAGATTGGAGACGATCGTCATGGGCGGTTCCCATATATTGATGTACTTTAAGGCTGGGATTAGCCATTATTTTACGTTGTTCACGTACTAGAGCATTTGGCGTCTTATATTTGGCGGTTGTATATTACTAAGAACAGGTAGAAATCTTAATAGAGTTGAAGACATTGTACCTGTTATTAATCGCATTGATGCGTTGAGTTGGACATCTAGTTTGTTGACGTGTGGACTGTTGAGCCAGACCGGTACGCAATATTCTGCAGTGGAATATACTAATCCAAGCGAAGCTGAGCGCAGTGTTTTTGCCGAAGCTCCCCAGGTAGTTGAGGCAAGTTTTTGGATTATATGTTTCGCGTTTTACTTTGTTGGCAGTATTTTCTATGTGTTTTCCTAAATGAGAGTGTTTCTGTCAAGGGTGACACCTAGGTATTTGGAGTCGGATTATGGGGTAGTGTAGTGTTACCAAAACGTACATTTAATTCTAGGTTAGATTGATTGTTGTTCAGATGAAAGCATGAAACTTCAGTTTTATTTAAACTGGGGCAAAGTCTCCATTTTTTAAAATAGTTTGAAAGTGAAACAAGAATCCTTTGTAAGAACAGATTCTGCATCTTCGACTAGAGAGCGTTGAGTGGCTATAGCAATGTCATCGGCATATATAAACTTTCTCGAATATGTTAATGGGAGATCATGTGGTGTAAAGATTAAATAGCAGTGGAGCCAGTACTGATCCTTGAGGGAGACCATTGTTGAGTTTACATTTTCTGCTTTGTTTGTTTCCGAGATATACTATGAAAAGGCGGTCACTCAACATGTTGTTTAGAAGCGTGGCTGTTCGGATGCAAGGTATTGCTTTTAAAAACTTATAGATCATTCCGTCCTTCCACACCGTATCGTATGCAGCCTTTAGATCTACAAAAGCGGCAGCAGTCTTGAGTTTCTGTTGAAAGCCTGACTCAATGTACGTTGTTAGGGATAGAACCTGGTCCGCGCAGCTGCGGCCCGATCGGAACCCTGCTTGTTCTACAGGGATTATATTATTAATGGTGGGTTCAATTCTATTGTAAATAAGCCTCTCAAGTAGTTTATATACTACGCTTAGTAGTGATATTGGACGGTAACTTTCAGGTTGTTCTTTTGACTTGCCTGGTTAATAAGAGCGAGTATTTTAGATCTTTTTAGATCCGTAGGGGATGTGGCCTGTGAGCATGATGTTGGAATAGAATAGTGTCAGCCACTTTCGAAAGTTCTTCCCATTATTTATGAAAAATTCAGGAAATAAACCATCAGCTCCTGCTGGCTTTACCAGGTTTAATTTGCGTTATTGCATAATAAATTTCCTTTTCCTCAAAAGGTCCTGAGAAATGTCGTAAAATTTGCGATTGACGTTTTAGTTGTTTGAGTTTCTTCTTTATATTAATTGTGTGTTTTTATCTGATACGATTTTTGAGGTTTGTTTAATATTTAGGGCAATGCTGTCTGGGTGTATAGACGTTTTGGAATTTGCTATAGGTGTGCTATCCTCCTAGTTTACGGAGAAGACTCCAAGCTTTCCGACTTGAGTGGGAGAAATTCGTATTTTCAACCGTTTTTTTGCCATTTTGTCATGCGAGCGTTATCTAATGATATGAGAAGTTCATCTGCAATTGACTCATCCTGCGTGCCTAGATATTCTTCATGAAGAGCTTCTGTTTCCTCGGACCAACCTGGGACGTATTGTTTTCGGTACCCTCTGGGAATATGTTTTTTCGCAGTAGCAATTACCATTTTACCATTCTAAGATAGTTTTTTGGGTTTGGGTTTATCCACCTTATGTTTGAGTCGAGATCACGAGCAAATAATTTCCAAGAAGCTTTGGCAGAAGTTCCATCGTGGTTTAGGAACTGATTCGACTAAGGGAATTTGGATTCCAGTTTCTAGGAATACTGGACGATGTTGGCTGTTTGGGAAGCGTTCGAGTACTTTACGGTAAATTGGAATGGAAGTGTGGTCATCTTTAAGAAGACTTACAAAGGTCAGATCGGGGTTATATCCTCTTCGCCAGCGGCCGGAGTGGAAAGTAGCCGCATCTTTAGCATCATAAACAAGATGTTTGTTATTGACCTCGGCCCATTCCACTAACATATTGCCACTTACGTCATCGGCTGGGTACCTCCATGAGGTATGTTGACTGTTGAAATCACCAGTATACAAAGAGGGAGAAGGCAGTGTAGGGAGAACTGTGTCAGGCCATACAATATTTGGAGGTTTGTAAACGTTTACAATGTGTATACCAGAAACCTCAATTGTTATGATGTATACGTCTTTGTCAGCACACGTATCAATAAGAGTAACATTTCTATACCACTTCTTACGTACGTAGCGGAGCCATAGGACCGGTGATATATAATGCCAATGGCGTCATAGCCATCAATCATCCCACGGTTATTAAAGTCCTCTTCAGTAGAAATATGTGTTTCTTGTATAACTACGACATCAATACCTTCGTTATTTAGAAGACGGGCAAGGTACTCGTATTTTGATTTGCTCATACCTTCAATGTTAAGCTGTAATAATCGGATCGAGGGGCCGATTTTCTTTGTCAATGTTATATCAACTCACTCTAAGAACGAGCAAAAACTCCCTTTTGAATAATTATATTAAGTATTCTGACAAACTGTCCTAGGTATGTATTTTTAAGTCTTATCGCATAAGGAAAAAACCCACGATTAATAATAATAACCAGATATATTTTTAAGTGTTATCACATAAGAGAAAAACCCATGATTAGTATTGTAATCTTTTAGTACCTTTCTTATGAAACATAATAAAGATCTAATTATGTGTTAGGGAAAAACAACAGCACCGATAAACAATTATCTACCTGTGTTTGTTTATCAGGATAACACATTTATTATGTAGAGCATAAATAGTATAAATAGAGAAACAATTCATTTTAATAAACAGTTCTGATAATACTACGGGTAAAGAAACAAACGTTTTTTTTTTTATTTTATATCAGGATTCAAAATTGGCGCAGTCGGTAGGGATAACAAAAATAATTTTGTTATCCTGCAAATAAGAACCTACGGTATACTTACATCCTTAAACGAATATTAAGGATATCAATTGCTAACGGTGAATAAAAATCTATTAGTGAAAATAATAGTAGCAAAATACTTGTTAAGCTTAAATTAACAAAGGTATAAAATTCGTAAAAAAGATTTATTGAAAATAAAATCTATAACGAATTATGGCAGTCAACGCAGGAAATCCTAACTTAGCAGCAGCAGCAGCAGCTGGAGGACAATTACGAGCGCTTGACATCAATCCACTAAACTATTTGGAAAAACTACAAGGATTTGATGGTAGAAAAGAAGATTTGTCAACCTTTTGTACAACGTCGATGATATTTTACCCACACTATTGGCCTATAACGCACAAGCTCAAAGAATGTGCATAAACATCATCAAGTCAAAACTACTGGAAAAGCTAGAAGAGCAATGGAAATAAATACACATTTAAACAGCTGGACAGAAATAAAAGCAATGCTAGAAACTAATTTCGGAGGATTTCAAACTTCCGATCAATTGTACGAAGAACTGAGAGCAGCACAATATCGAGGTAATGCCCTCGAATATTACAACTTCATATTACATAAGTTAGCAATACTGAATCAAAAGTCCAGACAAGAAGGAAACCTTCAAGATGTTCCAAGAAATATCCAAACAGCTTTAAAAATCTTTATGACAAGATTGCCAGTACACATGAGGACGGTATTATGTGCTTTAAAACCGAAAACAATGGAAGAAGCCATCCATGAATTATCCCAATCAGGATTTCTATCAGAGGAAAAAGAAAACCTATAACAATGAACAATCATCAAAATAATCAACAACAAAAAGGACAACCCAAGAGCAACTCAAACCAAACAGCTCAACAGAAATTGGGCACCAAAGATATATAACCCTCAGCAATAACCAACAACATAGAGGTAATAACCCTAATTGGCAACAAAGGTTTCACCAACAACAACAACAACGACATTATGTTCAACAACCACTACCAGAACCAATGGACACAACCACAGCCCAAACTAGAAGACAAAATCATCATCAAACCCCAAGAATGGAATGTAATTGTAAGTGTACAAATTATAAAAATAATGTTGACCAATACAAAAACGAAATTGTAGAAACCTATGAACCAGGAAATTTTCATGTACCAGCCTCTCTGGGGGACAACCCAAACGACGTGGACTTCCCTATATCTTACTTAGAGGACAGACAAGAACTCTTAGAGTACTAATTGACACAGGATCTACTGAAAATTTTCTCAATTTAGACCAATGTCCGCCTAAGTTCATTAAAAATTAAATAACCCCAGTCACATTAAAACCGCTTCAGGAAATTTTCATATTACCCATGAAGGCACAATTCCAAAAATACTATTCAAATCCCTTAAATTCGGACACTACTTTTGGACTCTATAAATTCCATGAATTTTTAACGGTCTTTTAGGACATCTAACGTTAGAACAAAATAACTCCATAATTAATTACGAGACAAAACAGATTAAAATCAACGGAAAAACTTTCCCATTGTATTATGAAGGAGATTCAGAGGAAATACTCCCAAAAATTTTAAATCACTACCAGAACTATTCAATATCGAATATTTAGGTACTAATGACCTATTACGCTTAGACCATCTTAATTCAGAGGAATCAAAGGCGATAAGAATTTTGGTTCAGAATCACGGAGACGTTTTTTATCACAAAGGTGACGATTTGACCTTTACTAATGAGATTAAACACAAAATTGATACTGGACTTTCCGGACCAATCTATAGCAAAACCTATAGATATCCTGTTACCCACACTGAAGAAGTGGAAAAACAAATGAATGAAATGCTAGAACAAGGCATCATTAAACATAGTAATTCCCCATATAATGCTCCTATATGGATTGTTCCTAAAAAAGAGGACAAAGAAGGTAACAAAGAGTGGCGCATTGTCATTGATTACCGCAAATTAAACCAAGTCACTAGAGAAGATAAATATCCTATTCCTAGAATTGATGACGTCTTAGATAAACTAGGACGGGCAAATTATTTCTCAACTTTAGATCTAACTAAAGGATTTTATCAAATAGAAGTAGAACCGAAGGATAGATAGAAAACTGCTTTTACAACTCACAACGGACATTTTGAATTTGTAAGAATGCCTTTTGGACTGAAAAATGCTCCGGCGACATTCCAGAGAATGATGAACAACGTTTTAAGGGAACATATAAATAGGATCTGCGTCGTGTACATGGATGACATTCTGGTCTTCTCAACTTCAACTACAGGAACACATTAATAATTTGGAAAAAATATTTGAAACCTTGAGGAAAGCAAACCTCAAAGTATCTTTAAACAAATCAGATTTCTTAAAAAAAGAAACCGAATTTTTAGGACACATTGTCACAAAGGATGGCATAAGCCCTAATCCACATAAAATAGACGGCATAAAACGTCAAACTATTCCGAAAACCATTAAGGAGATACAAAGTTTCCTCGGACTCAGTGGTTATTACCGTAAGTTTATACCTGATTATGCGAAGATAGCTAAGCCTTTAACAATCCGCCTCAAAAAGGATTCAATTATCAATGTAAATGATAAGGACTATAAAGAAGCTTTCGAAAAAATTGAAAAACATATTAATGTCAAACATGGTTCTGAAATACCCCGACTTTAATGAAAATTTTATTTTAACTACAGATGCAAGTAATTATGCATTAGGCGCGGTTTTATCTCAAAAAAACGGACCCTTAGCATTTGCATCTAGGACATTAAATAAACATGAATGCAACTATTCAACTATAGAAAAAGAATTACTAGCCATAGTATGGGCCGTAAAACAATTTAGACATTACCTATATGGAAGAAAGTTCGATCTCCAAACAGATCACAAACCACTCATATGGTTAGCCAGTCTTAAAGAACCTAATTCTAAACTTATCCGATGGAAAATCAAACTCAATGAATATGAATTTATATATCCCATGTACAAGGAAAGGAGAATAAGGTGGCTGACGCACTTTCAAGGATTAGAGAAACTAACGTCAATAGGAGGGTGAAAGAAAAGACAATCAGATTAGGTGAGAATATATGCTCTCTTTGTAATAGAAAATATGCCACAATTAGCTCACTGAATAAACATTTAAGAGATATACACAATAGAGAAGATTTAACAGAGGAATCTAGGCCAAGAAGAAAATTGGAAGAACCCCACAGAATAACGATGTTAGACAATATTCCCATTATCCCTGATGATGATAACCAAACCATACATTCTGCCGAAGAGGATAGTATGGACTTATTCAAAACGACCGAGAAATCTTTCCAAAGTTTTTCTAACCAAATTGTCCTTAAAAAGGGGACAGAAAATAATATTGAAAAGGAAATAGTATTCTCAAACAAAAGAACTACATACAATTATGAAAACTTAAATCCTGAACTAATAGAGCAAATATTAGACCAGATTACAGTCTACAAATTAGTAGTTCTTCGTTGTAACAATACCGAAGACTTAATAACACTTCAAGATAAATATAAAGAAAGAAAATCTATCCAAATAACATTATGGAGACTGATGTGTTTGTATCTTACGAAAATGTAACGGAAAAAAGTTACGAGGAGATAATAGAAATAATAGCAAAACATCATAGACTTGATAATAATCACCCAGGTATAACTAAAACTCATGAGGAATTAAAGAAAATTTATTACTATCCGAATCTGAAAAAGGAAATTACTAAATTCATTAATAACTGTCATATTTGTAACTTTAAGCACGACGAAACCCTATTAAACTACCCTTTGAAAACACGGAAACCCCAACGGAACCTTTTCAAATTTATCATTCGGATATATATTTCATAAACAACCAACAAATGTATGTCACTATGATAGACAAATTCACAAAATACGCAATGATCGAAGAGATACCCGACAGATCAACTCTTACACTTATCAAAGCCTACCTGAAATTATTTATTTTAATGAAGAAACCCCAAAAAAACTTATCCTAGATAACGAAAAAGGATTTAGATCACCACTATTTACTGATTTTTTGGAAAAACAAAATATTCAATATCACTTCACAACACCTAATCGACACACAGGTAATTCTGATATAGAAAGGTTTCATGGATCAATGAATGAACAAATACGAATATTAAAAATTAGAGAAATAGAAAATGATATTAATCTAAATATAGATTTACCAGTACAAGCCCTAAGCAATTATAATAATTTACTTCACCTCACTACAGGTAAAAAACCTATAGATTTACATTTTTCTAATAAAATAAACCTTCAGGAGATATTTAAAAGAATGGAGGATAAGAAAAGGAAAATATGCGAATATAGAAACAGAGATAGAGTGGATAAAAAGATAAACTCTAACTATGTGAAGACATACAAGAACAAACTAGATCAGAAAGTAAAGAAAGTTAACGTAAAGAAAACAGACAATAAAAAATACACCAATAATAATCAAGAATTTCATAAGGATCAATTCATTAAACAAAAGAAACATATTTCCAGATCTTTGGAAGTCCTTATCGATCCTATTGATGATCAACCTAGCTGTAGCACAAAGCTATTAACAACCGATCTTAAATGGATTCACTATCATCCAAATAGGAGAGATATCCCTAATTCAAAATTACTCGAAAATACATATTCAAAACTCAAGATTATTTAACTTACTTTAAACATTGGCTTCAAATTGCGAACACTAAACAGGGACATTCTAACAGATCAGGAAATTAAAGACTTTAACATTACATTGGAAAAATGGAAACATCGAATTAGATGTTGCGACCCAAAACAAAAACATTATTTTTATAATTAAGGTACCTAACATGAATCAAGACAACTATAAGGAGATTGTTATACAACCAATACCTAATTTTAACAAAAAACAATTAACCTTAGTCAATAGAAACTACTTAATGAAAGATAATATAATCTATGAGAAAACTAACAAAATATCTATCTCTACTATTGTAATAATCACAATTATCATAATTTGTATCTACATTTATATCAAAATCCGAAATAGGAATATTAGGCAAAATGGAGTTACTATTAACTTACCCTGAATCCCTTTGGGAACCGGGAAAGCATCTTCGTCTGGGGGTGTTATATCAACTCACTCTAAGAACGAGCAAAACTCCCTTTTGAATAATTATATTAAGTATTCTGACAAACTGTCCTAGGTATGTATTTTTTAAGTCTTATCGCATAAGGAAAAAACCCACGATTAATAATAATAACCAGATATATTTTAAGTGTTATCACATAAGAGAAAAACCCATGATTAGTATTGTAATCTTTTAGTACCTTTCTTATGAAACATAATAAAGATCTAATTATGTGTTAGGGAAAAACAACAGCACCGATAAACAATTATCTACCTGTGTTTGTTTATCAGGATAACACATTTATTATGTAGAGCATAAATAGTATACATAGAGAAACAATTCATTTTAATAAACAGTTCTGATAATACTACGGAGAAAGAAACAAACGTTTTTTTTTTTTTTATTTTATATCAGGATTCAAAATTTCAAGAAGCTCTTAGAAGAGCTGGTACGATTTATTTC
>JAEKOY010002242.1:0-14962 GCA_021234595.1 Delia radicum | reverse complement strand
ATATTAATCGTCGTTTAAGGTAGATGAATAAAAACATTTGCTAATAGTGTATCGCATTCTGTAAGTGACAAATGCAGCGAAAAATCATGCATTTGTCGTATATCATTGACTACATGATGAGCGATAGCATCTTATAACTGTCTCTATCGACTGCGTTGACATCAGCATAAGGGGAAATGTCATTCTTTCTTTTTTTGTTTTTAAATTCTCATTTAGTTCACCATTTTATTACTATAAACAAAAAGCTTTCCAATCAAATCTGATAATTTGCTTAATATTTAAAAAGAATAAGAATAAATTATGAAAAGAAATAAAAAATTTTTCTTTAAATGAATTTAATTATTTAAAATAAATGAAATAAACAAAAAAAATTAATACAAAATTTACTAAAAATAAAAGAACATTATTAAATATAATGTCAGCTCAAAAAGAAACTACAAAGAGGTGAAACCTCAGATTTTATTGAGACTTGGATGTGTTATAGATAACAAAAAATACTAGACTCTTTATTTTTAAGTGCCCAATCGCACGTTTATTGATTAATAATGTTTCTATATAAAACATTGCAAAAATTTTTTTGTTCACTAAAAGTATTATCCCTCATGATATTAATGAAACATTTCATGGAATTTTTTCGTAGAAGAATTTCATTATAACCAAGAAGTTTTATTAATATTAAGAAATTTTCATAAAATTCACAAAAAAATTCATTCGATTTCATAAATCATCTTCACAAATTAATGAAAATTTTCTTTAGAGCTAAGAAATTATTTTTTTTAGTTTTTCACAGAATTTCATAATATCATTAATTTTCATACATTTCAAACTTTAGTTTAAGGATTTAATTATCATATTTTTAAATTATTTCAATGTAGCCTTTATTAATTTTGCACTTTAATGTAATTGTTTAAAAAAATCATATGAAGCGGTTCATTGGATTAACTAGTTCCAATGCATTTTTTAGACTTCATGAAGTGTTTTATTAATTCAAGAAACTTCTTAATATTAAACATTTTTAAGAAACTGCTTCATAAATTCTTTAAACGCTTGATTGTCGGAATGATACATTAGTTTAATGAAGATTTTCATTAATTCTACAAACATTTCATAAGCATTGACTTTAATGAAACCTGTTTCATAGATTATATGAAAAGTTTCAATGGACGAGTTCCTGGACAATTTGCATTAAAGTTATGAAGAAATTCATTACTGAAGTGAAATTAATTCTATCAGTGTACGCAGTATTCGAGAAAACAAAATTTTGCTACCAACATTGCTTATGCGAGCGCACAGGTTGTCACACATTTGAAGAATTTGAAATAAGGGTTATAAAAGCTCATTGGAAAAAGTCGTGTTAAAGCTGAAGGATTACGAAAGTCGAAAAAAGTTCAGGCAACCCCTCGATAAAATTAAATAAACTCAAACCAACAACAATTTCCAATACAAATCTGCCCAGTGTAGAAGTTATATGTCATTACTTTTCTTACTACCAGTAATGAAACCAGCTTACACTCTGCATTACTTTAACACAAAAAATACAGACTTACTAAAAACTAGTTACTTTTCCCATTATTTTAATACAAACAATAATGCATTATCCATACGTACTTTTTTATCATGATTTTAAATATAAAGTAATGATCTCAAAATATTTTGAAAATATATATTTGGACGCATTATTTTTTTAACTCTAGTAAGTACATATATAACTACCTATTGATGATTGCTTGTAAGCTTGAGAGTAATGACATTTTGTATACCCCGGTAAGCATTTTAATATGGAGTCTTATATAATTATATCTCATTTTCAAGTTCCTATCTATAAACACATACAAATTTATCCGAAAAATGGGTCATCTACAAGTATTTAATTATGTATATAAAATTAGATATATTTTGATACTATTTTAGCCGAGATTTGTGCATATCCGGGACATTGAAATGTATCTAATTGGATAAAAATATTTCTGATTTCACATAATTTTAGCCGATAACTGGTATGCTTTTTGTGACTTGAAGTTATGCTTTAAGGTATTTAAATGGAAAAATAAATTTCTATAAATCAAAAATTTTAAACACCCAGTTAAAAATTTACATATATGCATCCATTTATGAACATTTATTAACTCATTCGTGCTCATATATGAAGTGATTCGAGATTCATATGTGTTCATAAGAGTTCATATGGGAACATATGTATAAATATTACCTTAATTTTCGTTAATGTATAAATATGTCCATGTATGGAAATTTATAGACATGCATACTTATATATGTAAGCATTAAATAAATTTTCGTCAAATTAACATATAATATATGTTAATCATATTATGATTCCTTATATAATATCATAGAATGATTTAGTATAGGAAGACATACGAATCAATGCTTGGGTGGACACGTATGAAGCATGTGTGTCCATGTCTGGATCCATATATGTCGATTTTTAAGGGCCCAAAAATTTTTTTAATTAAGCAACGACATGTTAAAAAATGATCAAGAAAAAAATGAGTGTTTCAAAAAATGTATATTTATATGGTTTTGTCTTATAAAATATAAGCGTTTTTTTTTATTTAAAATTAAATAGATGAAATCACTTACATATAAAATTATAATGATTATACGAGTATGTGAAGCCATGTGTAATAGTCTTAATTTGCAGATTAACTTAATTTTATTATGAACTATACACTGATAATAATACATGCATAAAAATACCAATAAATGTCAAAATAACTAAAACTTTAGTAAAATAAAACCAATATTTGTTCATTTGACGAAAGTTTTTGTTTTGGTGACATTATTTTCGTATTTTTAGCATGGATTATTATGAGTGTACCAAAGTATGTATGGGATTGTATAGATAAACTTCCGATAAAGCTGATTTTTGGTATACAAATTTCGACACGTTTTTCAAAGCTAACTTGATTATACAAATATGTAATTTTTACGTAATTGAAAACTTACAAGTGAAACCCCATGTTATACGTATTTCGATCTCAGTCTTTATATAAAGCTATATGAAATTATACGGAATAATATTTTCAGAATGATAAATATAGCTTAATAAAACTTAGCATGGGACCATATATAATCATATCGACCACTTCATATAACTGGATAATTATTATATGGCTTATGTAGTTATATATGGAGTATGATTTGGAAACATATAACAATATCAAGTACCATATAAAACATTCGCTCAATAAAAATTATCAGATGTATTTTTATATAATGATATAAGATGTAATGTGACTCCATATAAGAAATTACATTTTTTTTTTTTTTTTTATATTTAAAACAATTTTTATTATAGCTATTGTTTTGTTACACTGCAACTAGTTACTTAAAACTAACGAGCAATTTAATTCTATTTTATATAAACAGCTAAAGTATTGTGATTAAGATGATTTTTGATTAGTCTCTATAAAGGCCACGAAGATCAGAGGGTTTAGTTTCTCCTTAATCGAAGAGTAGGGCCATTGTTGGTAGCTAAGGATGATGCTTCTTCGTTGACATGGCATAGTAATCTTTGATTATGGGATTCAGCAATCTTGCTTATTGTGGTACGCACAGAGTCCACATGTAGGTCTCTGTGAATATCTTTGTTTCTTATGTAGTATGGTGCAATTAACAGCATTTTTCAAACTTTATTCTGGAACCGCTGTATAATTTTCGATTATAGTTGGTTTCGCACAACCCCAAAGTTGTGCACCGTAGGACCATATTGGTTTGAGTATTTGCTGGTACAGAATAAGTTTATTTTCGATTGATAATATTGAATTACGGCCTAGCAGCTAATACATCTTTCGGTATTTTATGTCTAGCTCTTCTTTTTTCTTTTTTACGTGAGCTTTCCATCGAAGTTTGTATCAAGTGTCATTCCCAAGTATTTTGCAGTATGGAGTATGGAATTATGTTATTAAATAATCGAACAGGATGGTATGTCATGCGTTGGTTGTAAATCAGTGTGAGTTGATTGGAGCTGTTTAATGAAATTTCCACTTCTTGGTCCATTCTTCAATTAGTGTTAAGGCAGACTGCAGTTTTTCCACTGATTTTTTCTGCTGTTTTGTCGACTGATAACAATGCGGTGCACTGTGGTCAATATTTTGAGAGTAGCGGCCAAAACTCCTTTGGTTTTTGTTCTCTCTCGCGATTTTAAAGTTATTATACTCATATGAAAGTAGACAGTATTAAACCTCGGGAGCCAAAAAATTAGAACTCTATTTCAACTATTTCACTGAGAACAGGGTGGTCCAAAATGAGCTTTTTCAGAATTTAGTAAATTTATGATATTTTTAGTTAATTTTTAAAGTTTAAATGATCATAACTTTTTTGTTTTTCAAGATTTTTGGACAAAATAAATTTTGTGTAATAACTTTACTTATTTCCTATTACTGGTAAAAAAAAATTGAAGCTCTACTCTTTCAAACAATTTAAATATTTTTTTTAAAAAAGGTCAAATTTCTCGGAATTTCCTACTTCATAGAGCACAACTCCTGTGAGTCAAGCTGAGTCAAAACACAAATTTACTATTTTGTAGTCCCTAACTCTCCCCTACATTCCTATATATACATGTCCATGCATCGGGACTGCACTTTTTGAGCTACAGCAATTTTTCTGACCCAAGGTAAGATATTCGGTACAAATGCACGTCATATTTTTTGAGAAGTTATTTGTATGTGAAAGTGGCTATTATGCATATATTTTGATGAAATTTTGTACAAGAGTTCTTATTGACCCAAAAAAATAATTCTGTTGAAAATTAGGAGAAGTTGGCCTCATATTTGACCTAGTCCACATAGAAGGGTGTATCAAAATTTTGACAAAAATGACAATAGAACTCTCAAATTATGTGGTATCTTGGCAATTCATTTGGAAAAGGTAAAAAATGATTTTATTGCCATCTAATATTACATAACTTAAATACCTGAAAATTGCAAATAAATTTAAAAACAATGGAAATAACTGGTAAAACCAAGTACCTGTTATATTATACCAGTTACCGTTTTAACTCTCAAATTATGTGTTATCTAGCAATTCATTTGGAAAAGGTAAAAAAGATTTTATTGCCATCTAATATTACACAACTTAAATACCTGAAAATTGCAAATAAATTAAAACCAATGGAAATAACTGGTAAAACCAAGTAACCTGTTATATTATGTTTCAAAGAGGTAAAAAAGATCATGTTGAAAATTCGAGCAATAGTATATTAATCCATGCATTCATTTTTTTTCTTCATTATTGTTTAAACAATGGCTAATTCAGTTATAGTGTAACTATCTGATATGTATTTTGAACGGAAAAGATGAAAACGACATTATTTTACATATAATGAATAATCCATTCTTCAAAATATGCCAAAAAACATCAAGTCAATTGAGCCAACCACCCAATTTTAGTATACATTTTTATTAATACATTTAAATAAAATATATGTGCACTTTAAATCAATAGTAAAAGTTTACTTAAAATTTTATCGATTTGTGTTCTGTATATAATATATCCAAATGGTATTGATATTGTTGGGAATTTCAGTGCTATTTTTCAGTTTAATCCTCGCAAGAATTAGCTTTCTTCCAAAAAAACCAACCTTTGGCCCCTGTGAATATTGAGTCTAAATAAATGTCAGGGGCCAAATGTTGGCATTTTCTGACCAAAATTAAGTTTAGGAATAATAAATAAATATTGGTTGTAAAATACGATTGAAGAAAATAAGAAATTATAAAAAAAATACCTATTTAAAAATGTCAAAATATTCAACTTTTACATGGAAACTCAACCAAAAAATTAAAATGCATTTTTAACTCCACATACTTACGTTCCGATCAGTTGATTTTACGTTTGAAACACGCAAATTGAAGCTTAAAGTCCCTCCTATTGAACAAAACAAATTGCGTAAAAAAATACCAATCCGGTCAAAAGTTATAGAGTTTTGACCGCTATCTCGCGAAATTGACCACTGTGCGGTGTCGTCGGCGAAGGTAGCAATCGTGCAATTGGCTGGTATAGGCATGTCATAGGTGTAAATAAGGTACAAAAGAGGACCATTTTCATGCTTCACATAGAAATATCTGTCAGTTAAATATGAGTGCAGAATTTTACATATTTGGTGATGGAAATATTGAATTAATTTTTAGCAATAAGCCTTTGTGCCATACCTTATCAAAGGCTTGTGAGAACGTCCAGAAATACTGCAGAGCAGACATGCTTTTCTTCTAATGATTTTTCAATTATATCAGTAATTCTATGTACCTGATCTATAGTAGAGTGTTTGCTTCTAAAAGCCAAATTGATGATTGGGTATTATATTATAAGAAATTACATGATGTAAAAAAAAGTGGGCGTAAAAGTTTGTGTGGAAGAAAAAAATAGCCTATTATTCCTCCCAGAGTCCCAGTTACATACTGTAAAAATTTCAGGAAGAGCGGTCCAGAGGTCTTGCTCTCATATAAAGATACAAACAAATAAGCAAGCAAACATACATTCAATTTCATATAACCCATGCCTATAGTTATATATGCGCCAGATATCTAAAATATTTTTCTAATATTTTTTTTTGTTTCCCGATTAAAAAAGCTAATAGGGAGTTTTATATAATTATATCTAATTGCATATGGCCCCATAATTAATTATATAAAATTTCATCCGAAAAATGGCCCGATTAACATTGTATCAAATTATATCTAATTGTATCATATCTGTTTAAATTAGATACTATTAGTAGTGATTTTGATACAGTTTTCCTCATCTAATTTTATTAATTATAATATAAAAAAATTATGTAAATAAATATTATATATAATATTTTTATAGAGGTATAGAACTTTGAAATGGAATAAAACAAAGATGCATTTTTTGAATTGACACGAATTTTACTTTAGTCGGAAAGATAATCTTTTGTCATTATAATTTCAATATGTCTTCAGGCATATGACCACCACGGCTGGCTCGGACGTAGTCTAATCTGGAGGTCCAATTTTCGATGACTTTTTCCAACATTTGTAGCCATATATTCGCAATAACGAGGCGAATGTTGTCCTCCAAGTGGTCAATCGTTTCGGGCTTATCGGCGTAGGCTAGCGCCTTCACATACCCCCACAGAAAATAGTCCAACGGTGTTAAATCGCACGATCTTGAAGGCCAATTCACGTGTCCGAAACGTGAAACTATGCGGTTACCAAAAGTTTCCTTCAATAAATCAATTGTGGTGCGAGCTGTGTGATATGTTGCACCGTCTTGTTGCAACCACAGCTCCTGCACATCATGGTTGTTTCAATCGATGAACGAAAAAGTCAGTCATCATGCCTCTATAGCGGTCACCACTAACTGTACTAGCATCGTTTTTAAAGAAGTATGGACCAATGATTCCACCAGCACATAAAGCCACACCAAACAGTCAGTTTTTCTGGATGTAACGGGTGTCTCAACATATACTTGCGGATTATCATCACTTCAAATACGGCAGTTTTATTTATTGACGTGTCCATTTAACCAAAAATGAGCTTCATCGCTAAAAAAAATTCGCTTATGAAAATCGGGATCAACGGCAATCTTGTTTGTTTCCATTTTACCGAATCTACGCCTCGCCAGGTGATCGTGTGGCTGCAATTGTTGCACTAGTTGAATTTTGTAAGCAACGCAACCAAGATCTTTCCGCAACATATTCCATAATGTGGATGGACGAATATCCAATTCCTGTACACAATGACGGATAGACTGCCGCGGTCTACAGCAGCAATGACTTCTCTGTACGCACTGTACGACGTCTAGGTGGATGCATATTATTCATTTAGAGTAAACGTGGTGCGAAAACGTTAAATAGTTAGTCGAATTAATTGATCTGATGGACGATTATGTTGACCGTGAAATGGACGTAGTGCGCGATACATATTTGGAACAGAACCCATGATTTTCAAAATAAATTTGCACAATTTGGAAGCGTTGTTCAGGCATCAGTCTATTCATGTTGAAATGTCAAACCAAACTAAACACAAATCACTTGACAGCTGATAAAATGGCCGCCAGTTAAAAAAGTGTTTGCCAGCTTAGAGTCTATACCTGTATAAAAAACACCTTTTAGAAGAAATTCGATTCTGACTACATATGTAGTTCATTCAAAAAAAACCGAACCACATTAATTTACTGTATGTTGATTTTACATTAATTTTATACAGTAGTTTTTTGTTATTTATAAAAATAAAACAAATAAATGTTTGTTTAATTTTTACTACAATTGTGGTTCATTTTTTGAACAATAAAAAAAAAACAAATTCAATGTTAGTTGAATTTACTGAAATGTAAGTTGTCATTTTTACAAGTGAATTTTATTTGTTTTTGACAACATTTGCACTTTGTACCTACATAGTATTTAAGTACAGTTATTTGAAATATTTTAAATAAGGGTTATAAAAGCTCATCAGGAAAAGTCGTGTTTACGAAAATTGAAAAAAGACCAGACAGCTCCCCGATAAAATTAAATAATTTGAACTCCAACCAACAACAATGTCTATACAAATGTGGTATGCAAAAAATATTTTTTTTTGTAATAATTCCATAAGAGATTTCGATGTCTTTTTCTTAAAATAAGATAAAAAAAAATCGATTGAGATAATGCAAACTTAAAATTGAAATATCTTTTTATGTTGATCTAACGTATTGAAACGGATTATACGACCTACACTTAAGTTTACGCGTCCCTTAGTTTTTGTGTGTCATTGAAAAATTTGAAATTTGACTTACAGTGTAATTTTTTGTCCTCTACAACACATCCAAGTTTAATTTTAATCTGGTGAATTCAAAGTGATTCAAAAGTTGTCTTTTCCTTTTCAGTCTTATTCTTTGAAAAAATCATAAAAGTAGTTTGTACGCTCTGATTGTTGCACATTTTAGCAAATAATAAAATTAACTTAATGCGTGTTAAGTTTAAAAATCTTTATCGTCGGTGACCGTCTGGGCGAAATTTTCGTTCGTAAGTTTGTCGTCGACAAGTTGACGAAAATTGTCACCCAAATGGTCATAGTTATAAAGTCACTGATAGTTTACTGATTTGGGCGACTTTTGTAAAATTCGTCAACGATTTGCATGGACTGTCTGTCACCAATATGTCTTCAACGAATTTATATGGTCGTGAACCCAGCGTCATGGGTGTCTTGAGGACAGAGCCAACAGGTTTAGTAGACATGTACAAGTGGGTGTACTTGTAGGTTTGTTTATGTAGTGATTAATCACTGATTCCATTTGATTTAATATTGTTCATAATTTTTTCATATTTTGGTATTACTATTCTATTAGAAAACATACATTTGCTGTGATTTTTATGTCTGTTGGTTATATGATACTTAATGTATTATTTGATTATATACGGCAAATTCAATAAGACCGCAAATTTTTTTTTAACATAAAACAAAATAACATTTGTCGAAAAGAAATTTTTTTATTTCATCATGTTTTATAGAGTACATATTTTAAAAAGATGTAATACCTCTCACGTGCCTCTCGAAAAAAAGTCAAGCTCTGCCCAACTCAGTGAACAACATATTCTCTTTAAAATGATTCTAGTAGCAACATTTTCTGAAAAAAATTTGTCGAGTTGCAACGTTTGTTGAAACTTTTCTTGGGAGGCTGCAATATTTTTAAAAAATAAACAAGTTGCGCTTGCCAGTTTTGGTATAAATTATATTATGTTTTATTTATAACATAAAACCAATAACAAACCAAGTTACAAATAAATATATATGACAAATGTTTTTTAGTATGTTTTGTTTGAAAAAAAATTTTTTTAGTATATTTTTCCCAATCAAAATTGTGTTTTTATAGAATTAAAAAAAAAAGCAAAAAATATATATTTAAAACTTTTTGGTGCTATTAAACGTTTACAAGTTAAAAAACTTAAAAACGTTTATTAACTCGAAAAATTTATTAAAAAAAAACGCACATTATTTCTGTTGCAATTTAGTATATTTCTTAGCATAATAAATATTACAGGACTTTTTGATTTTTTTAGTTAAGAAGATTTTTAACATATTTTTGTTCTTACGATATAGCATTTTTTTTAATTTTTGATGGGTGATTTAGGACATTTCGAAGGAAATTATCTGCAAACACAGGATCAAACCCAATTTCAACACCTTCAAAACACAGTTTTTTACCTTCAAACCTAATTTTTGTCAAACACATCCTAAATTTCTCTTAAAAGAAGTGTTTGTTTTACTCATTGGTTGGTTACTGAGATGGGCAGAGCTGGTGAAAGAAAAATAAAGATGACGGATTGAGTATGTATGAGTAGTATAGAAGGCCTCTGTTTTAGTCAGCGGTGGCACGAATTCTATTGTTGCGTGCCCAAAACAGACATATTGTCTGCCGCGTGCTCCTTGAATTATATTTTTTATAATCCCGTTTTTAGAGTGCAATCTTTTAAAATTTTACAGTCCTCATGTTTACAAAACCTGAGGACTGTTTACCATCCTACTATTGAAATCAGCTGTAATTTACCACTGGTACTTAATCGTAAAAACTGGACAAACCCGCAAAAACTTGCTGTTTTAAACGTGCTAATTACAACGATTTAAATTTTCTCTCTGCTATGTAATACAAACTGGCTACAATTGTTATCAATTTCCAACAATTCTTTAACTGCTATTGATGACATGATTAATATTTTTTATGAAACAATTTTTACGTATATGGAAGATTGCATCCCAAAACAATACGTTCGTAAACTTTCTGGCCCGCCGTGGAGCTCTAAACAATTATCGAGAATCAAAAATTTAAAAAAATAAACGTTATAAAAACTACAAGAAATCTGGTTTCTCTTACCAGATTATGGTAAATATTCAGTTACACACAAGCTGAATATCACTTACTTAATACGAAATTATATAATGAATATCTAAACAATATGAAACTAAATTTTAACGAGATCCGAAGGCGTTCTATAAATTGTTAATTCAAAGCGGAAGTCTTGTGGATATCCACCTGTCATGAAATATTTATCTAATGAGTCTAGCGATGATTTACTGATAAGTGACATGTTTGCCGATTTTTTTGCAACTACGTATTCTGATGCTCGCTATGATGATTCTGTCAATTATCCAATCCCTTTAACTGAACAACAGTCGTTATCGTTTTCACTTCTTACCACTTCAGATATAAAAAATGTATTAAAAGCTTAAAATCTTCATTGTATCATGGACCTGATGGCATACCCAGTTGCATGCTAATTAATTGTGCTCATGCTTTAGCTACTCCTCTATCGATTATGTTTAATGTATCCATCAAATACGGTTATTTTCCTAAACAGTGGAAGGAGTCCTACATTATACCTTTATTTAAATCTGGTAATAAATCGGCGGTAACAAATTATAGAGGTATTGCTAAATTGAGTAATATCACAAAACTATTCGAGAAATGTTTAACAGAACAACTATGTCATAATATCTCCTCCGTATTGTCACCATTTCAACACGGTTTCCGAAAAGGTTGCTCTACAACTACAAACCCTGTTACACCTTACAACTTTAGTTAACCGGGGATTTACCAAAAGCCAACATACTGATGCTATTTATACAGACTTCAGCAAAGCCTTTGACAAAGTAAATCACAATCTTCTTGTAAAAAGTTATGTTTAATGGGATTTAACAATTCTTATCTAAGAATATTGATGTTAAATCAGGAGTACCTCAGGGTAGCCATCTTGGACCTATTTTGTTTTCGTTATCATTAATGATCTACCGTTAGTGATTAAATTTTCAATGTTTTAATGTACGCTGATGATGTGAAAATCTTCCATAGCTTCGATAATTTTTCTGATCACATATACCTTCAGGAGATTTGGACAGTCTTAACGAATGGTTGCAGATTAAATTTAATGGAGTTAAACCTGAAAAAAATGCAAACATATGAGATTTTTCAGAAAAATTCTGTGTTCCCGATTTCTATTCTTTAGGGGGCTATCAGTTGGAGTTAGTTGATACCTTAATGACCTTGGTGTTCTTTTGGATCCTAAATTAAACTTTATACAACATATTACTTTGACTGCAAATAAAGCACGCGGTGTGTGCTTTCATTTATCAAACGATGGGCAAAAGAATTCATTGAACCGAATATCACAAGGCAACTTTATACTTCCCTGTAAGACCAATTTTGGAATATGGTTTCCATAATCTGGGATCCTCAGGAAAATGTTCGAATCCAACTAATTGAGTCCGTCCAAAAACAATTTTTGCTATTCTGTTTACGGAGTTTTTATTTGGGGGCTGCAGCTGATCTTCCATCCTACACTACAGACTGGCTCGCATCAAGCTGCCAACCTTGGAAAGCCGAAGAAAAATGATGAATGTTACGTTTTTATTCAAGCTGATTAATGGTGAAATTCCTCGTCATAACCTGTTATTTAATGTTCCTCAACGCCCAACGAGGTACTATATTCCTCTATTTATTCCATTTCACCGTCAAAATTATGCTGATGCTGATCCTCTTTTACGAATGAGCAATGATTTTAATAATTTTTATAATTGTATCGATTTTTCAAAAAATGTTAACTTTGTTAAACGTAGTATAATTTTAACTTTGAATGTCTGATTTCTGTGATTTTATGTTAGGTATCTACTTATGTAATTTTTATGATATTGTCTGTAAGGATTTTTTCCATAGACTAAATAAATACAAATACAAATGCCAGAGACGAAGACTTTTGATTTTTTTATATTTTGTTTGGACTTAAAAAAAAATATTTTTTTTTAAGTGTTTTTTACAACGTTTATACTTTTGCTTTTTTCCCGATCTTTTTAATAGGAAGTTTATTGCAGAATTTTTAGTTTGTTGTTAAATTATCTAGAAATTATTATAATTCTCTGATTATGAGGTTTTTTTTCATCAAAACATTTAAGCTTCTATAAACCTAAAATTACAAGACATTTGAACGAATTTCTGTTACAACAGAGTGTCATTTACACATTTTGAGATAAATTTCTACACTTTTAATCACCCTGTGAAAAGTGGAGCAAGATGGTATTTTACATATTTTTTGAGAACTTTTTTCGATGCGAAAGTATCGGAATCGGGGGTGCTGGTAGTCGTATAGCCTTAGAAGGTTAACCACCCAGCAAAAAACATATGTACATTACCAAGTAATAAAGCGTGTAAGTAGCTAGTGAAGGAGTTTCACTAATTTCCGGGCTCAATACTCGCTTAATTACTTTTTTTCGCGATGTCCATAAATTCGTGGGTGGTTCATTACCCTCTCGCTTACAAAAAAAAGTGAGAATAATGAGTTACCTGATTGGTTACTCATAGTGAACGAATAAGTGGTTACTTTAAGATAAGGAATAATTTTCTACTTACAATTAAGTGGTTATCTGGCAAGTTTTAAGTGGTTACCTAGGAGTTACAAAATAAGTGGTTACATTAAATTACATTTTTTTTAATATTTAAACTTTTTTAAAAATAAACTTTTACCTCGGAATCGGTACTTATATAACAAATTACCAATAACTCATTATTTGCAATTACATATAAGTACTTCTATAACCCATTATAGACATTATGATTTTTTTAAAATACAAAACAAATTCAGGAGCGATAGTTCATTAAAATGTTTACTTTAGTGCCATATTTCTCCGAAGCGCCAAAATCAGCACACGATTTATTATTAGTCATAGGGAATAAGTCTCTGAAATTTGAGCTAATTTAAAAATTGCATGTGTTCTTTAATTCTAAAATCTTTCAGAATTGATGTTTCGCATGTAAAGTATTTTGAATGTTTAAGAGTTTTACGTAACATTTTGACAGTTTTAAAAAATTTACCAACATCTGTATTTTGCTGCTTATGCAACTTATTTTTGCTGTTATATGCAACTCAAGCTTAACAAATAATTTTCGATTTCTGTGACATGTTAGCAAAAGTTTCAGTTTTTGCCAAATGACACGGATTTAGTATTCAATTGGATAAAATGTTTTTTAATGAACTGTATTTTTGAAATGCATCACCAGTTGCACTGAAGAAAAACAGATATCCGAAAATTGTACGTGGTTAGCACACACATATTTAAGTTTATCGTTTGGGATATAAGTATAACCAAAGGGGAATAAAATTTAAAGCCCGATTAAAAAAAAAACTACAATTATATAGGTATATGATTTTTTGATGTAGGCCCAAATCCGAAATATTAACCATTTTTATGTTTTTTTTTTGCTTATTCCACCGAAGACAGGTAAAAAAAGGCCAAGTTTTGAACTTGGGTCTACCAATTTCAATAAAATTTTGCATTTAGAATTCTATGGAACTACGCGAAGATTGGCGTTTTAATTTTCCAAACTTCGAAAAGTCCTGGTTTTATGTGTGATTTGTTTTTTATAGGAATTCTAAATATGGAAAATATGTGTAAGTTGAATATCTTCATTATACATCGGATAATCACCATTTAATTTTTTATTTTTAATTTATAACGAGCTTTTAACCTCCGTATATTTGCAAAAATAAAGGAGATCAAACATATTAGCTACGTTGATACTAGTATTTTGATCTGGCTAGAGATCTCATCAGAACCGAAGTTTTAGGAAAGCGAAATCAGAAATTCAGGAAAAAAGCTATTAATCATACTTTTTCCTCCATTCTTGTCTTCTTAGTAAACAAACACGTGGCTAGGGTATTTTCCAACAAGCATCATGAGGCTACTAAACTTTGAAGACCAACAAATATAAAAATTTATTTATATAAAAAAAACTTTTTCATTTTTGGCTCAAGTAATATTTTTTACAGTTTTATTGGTTTTTTATTTTTATATATATCGAAATTATTTCTATGTTATTTTTAATTTATAACGAGCCTTCAACCTCCGTATATTTACAAATTAAAGCAAATCAAACATATTAGCTAGGTTGATACAAATATGTCGATCAGGCTAAAGTTTTAGAAAAGCTAGAGCCTCTAGAACAGTCAGAGCTTTAACAA